>AWUE01012779.1:0-71264 GCA_001974825.2 Corchorus olitorius
CCAACCCCCCCCCCCCACCACACACACTTAAAATTCACATTGTCCCCAATGTAAAAGTAATCAAACAAAGTATGCAATATCATCTTACCAAAAATAAAGAGTTAGGGTTCAAGAAAACATACCTGGGCGGCCTCGATGAAGATAATTACTCAATCATAAAAGACAATAGAAAATTAAAGTGATAGGAAAATAAAACTAGATAGTTTATTAATGAAACTTGAAAATTAAAGACATAAGAAAAAGGAAATTGAAAATTAAAGCATAAATAACTAATCTTAAGATGCATAAATCTTAAAAACAAGAAACTTAAAACTAAACCTAAATTGGTTTATGAATAGCCTTCTCCAATAAAATTGAAGAGGTCATCCAAATTCCCAATTATATTATTAAAATCATCTTTTAAGCTAGTAATTTGATCACTAATTTGATTGCACCGAACAAGGAAAGGGTGAAGCTCCTCCTTTTCTTGATTAACCTCCTCTTCCTCTTCCTTATTCTCATCACTAGAAGCATCACTTGAAATATCTATTACCACAGTAGCAATTTTCTCTTGAACTTCTTGTAAAGAAACCTTTGGTGTAATAGGGGGTGATAATCGATCTACTTTCTCTTCAAGGGAAGAAATAGAAGCAACTTGTTGAACCCTTGGTTGATTAGAAGATGAAGCAAAATTGGGATCATGGAACCTTTGAGGGAAAGGAACACAACTTATAGGGCGATATGGAGGCCTATAAAGTTTGACTCGATACCCTCCAAACCTTGGCATAGGGTTTGGCTTGCTCCATTGTTCAACTTGAGGTCTTATTCTTCCATTAAAATTCCTTGGCCCATGAGGATAAGAAAACCGATTTCCATAAGGATGAAATCGATTCTTGAACTCTTGGATTGCTCTCTCCTTGGATCTCATAACAACATCATGGGACTTGTTAACCGTATTCAAAAGAAATTGATAAATCATCCTTGCTTTAAAACTGGGCTTAGTAGCAATCTCTTCCTTGGGTAGTGATGCTATCATGCTCAAAAGCTCATGACAATCTTGACGAAGAAAGCTTCCTTGAAATTTTTCACCAAATTGGGAGGCTCCAATTTGATAAAATTGTCTCCTAAAATTCTTGAATTGAACTTCAAAATCCATTGAAGTAAGCATCATCGACATCTGCAAAAATTGGGGAAGACCTTACCGAAATTCTTGCTTACCTTCTTGTCGACGATTTGCTATCTTAAATCGATAACTCTTGATTCGACAAATTAGCTCCTTTGCTTCACTTGTCAATTCACTTGTCTTTTAAGTCGACTAATTCCTTCTCTTAGTCGACTTTGATTCCTTTAATAATCGACAAGCTTTAGTCGATGCTTGCTCTTTCCTTAAAATCGAAAATTCTTAGTCGATGTTAGCTCCTTATCGACTTGATCCTTGTCGACAATTATGCTTCCTCTTATCGGCACTTGCTCTTTATCGACTTGGCTTGCTTCGAATATTGCTCCCAATCCGAACTTTGCTTCTAATTTGTGCTTCTTAATTGTGATGAATAAAGGAGGGGTAGAGGTGCTTATATAGTGATCAAATCCTAAGCTTAAAAGGTTTTAGATAGAGTAAAAAGTTAGAGACATACCTTGACTAGGAATTCTTTACCTTGTAGGAGAAGGTCATCTTTTCCTTGTGCAATTAAACTTGTAATCCTAGCTAAAATAGGACTTAAAATTGCAAGGAAGGAGAAAGGAAATTGGCATCCTCGCGGGTTGGAACTTGGCACTTGCGGGCTGCCCTATTGCGCGGAAACAGGCGGGCTGCTTGACATGCGGCCTGGTGCGCGTAGTCAGCAGCAAGCTGCCTTCCTTGCCTATTATCACGCAGCAGATATTGCTGCTGTTGAGGCTTCGGTGCTGCCATCAGGCCTGCCTTGCGCGGCCTGGTGCCTGAGCCTTGCTTGCTCGGCGCTGAAGTGCTGGCGGAGTGGCGTTGTGTTGTTTGCTTGCTTCGGGTTGCTTGCAACAGCACTATGTGAAAAATTCCTTAATTCCAATGAAAAATTCCTTAATTCCTTAATTCGGCACATGCTCCATCCTGATGAATTTTTCCAATGAAGAAAAATTCCTTAATTCCTATTAAGCAAAATCAAAGAAAAATTAGTATATAAATTAAAAATAATAATAAAATTAAATATGCAAAGAAATTGAAATTGGGTTGCCTCCCAACAAGCGCTTGTTTAAAGTCATTAGCTCGACTCCTTTTCTTATTCTTTATAGCTCAAATTGGAAGATAGATGGGATCTTCCAATTAATTTCTTCAATCATCATTGTTGGCAATGCTTCAAAATACGATTTGAGCCTTTGTCCGTTGACCTTGTACTGCTTCTGGTTACTTGGATTTTCGATGATCACTGATCCATTAGGATATACTTGAATTACTTCAAATGGTCCATACCATCTCGATCGGAGCTTCCCAGGATTTTCCTTCAATCGATTATTAAGAACTAAAACCTTTTGTCCTTCATGAAACGATCTTCGTAGAATTCCTTTGTCATGGATGGCTTTGGTCTTCTCCTTGTAGATCCTTGAATTCTCGTATGCTTCATTCCTTATTTCTTCAAGCTCTTGTAATTGCAGCATCCTTCGAATTCCAGCTTTGTCAAAGTTAAGATTGCATTGCTTTATTGCCCACCATGCTTTATGCTCTAATTCCACAGGTAGATGGCATGGCTTACCAAACATAATTCGGTATGGGGACATACCAAGAGGTGTCTGATAAGCTGTACGATAGGCCCATAAAGCATCTCCTAGTCTCATGCTCCAATCTCTTCTTTGAACATTAACTGTCTTCTCCAAAATCAGCTTCACTTGGCGATTTAATACTTCAGCTTGACCACTGGTTTGAGGATGATATGAAGTGGATACTCGATGTCGAACTCCATATTTTTCAACTAGTGCTTGGACAATCTTGTTGCAGAAATGAGTACCGCGATCACTGATGAGGGCTCTTTGAATGCCAAATCTATGAAGAATATTATTCTTCATAAATTTGACTACTGTCTTCGCATCATTCTTCTCGGTAGCTATGGCTTCAACCCATTTAGAAACATAATCAACAGCTAAGAGTATATAATACTTCTTATCTGATGGAGGAAAAGGTCCCATGAAATCAATTCCCCATACATCGAAGACTTCAGCAACGAATATAGGGTTTTGAGTCATTTGATTCCTTTTCGATATGCTTCCCGTTCTTTGACAGCGTGGACAGGTCTTGCAATACTCATAAGAGTCTTTAAAAATTGACGGCCAATAAAACCTACAATCTAAGACCTTTCTTGCAGTCTTCCGGTGTCCAAAGTGGCCTCCGCATTCATTGTTATGGCAGAACTTCAGAACTGATTGAATCTCGTTATCCGGAATGCATCTTCTCATGACTTGATCAGAACCGTGTCTCCATAAATACGGATCATCCCAAAGATAATACTTGGTATCACTGATGAGCTTCAATTTCATTCCTTTGCTAAGATCAGAGGGTAAACGACGAGCAACTAAGAAATTGGCTATATCTGCATACGAGGGTGGATAAGAAACAGCAAAAATTTCTTCAAAGGAAAGTGCTTTGTTGATTGCAGTTTCTTCCTCCTTGCTTTCAATTATGCTTAGATGATCAGCTACGACGTTCTCTGCTCCCTTCTTATCCTTAATTCCGATATCAAATTCTTGAAATAACAAAAGCCATCGCATAAGTCTAGCTTTTGCTTTCAATGCAGCATGGTCGGAGTAGATTATCACCTTGGATCCCAAAATATATGGTCGAAACTTCTCCAAAGCAAAGACAACAGCTAGCATCTTTTTTTCGATGGTGGTGTAGTTCTTCTGGGCAGCATCTAGAGTTCTTGAAGCGTAGTAGATAACATGAGGCACTTTATCTACTTTTTGACCTAAAACAGCTCCAATGGCGACGTCACTTGCATCACACATGATCTCGAACGGTAGTTTCCAATCCGGTGGCTTCACAATTGGAGTGGTGGTGAGGGCAGTCTTCAATTTGTCAAATGCTTCTTTGCAGTCGTCTCCGAACTTGAACTCTACATCCTTCTGAAGTAATCTACACATCGGTGCTGAAATCTTCGAGAAGTCTTTGATGAATCTTCGATAGAAACCGGCATGGCCTAAGAATGAACGAATATCCTTGACACACGTTGGATATGGCAGGTTCTGAACAACGTCAATCTTGGCTTTGTCGACTTGCATCCCTTGTTTAGATACCACATGGCCTAGAACAATGCCTTGTTCTGCCATGAAGTGGCATTTTTCAGCATTTAATACCAATTTGGTTTCAACACATCTTTTCAAGATTAATTCCAAGTTATGTAGGCATTGATTGAAGTTATCTCCATAGTCTGTGAAATCGTCCATAAAGACTTCCATCTTTTCTCCCACATAATCTTGAAAGATGCTCATCATACACCTTTGAAAAGTCGCAGGTGCATTGCATAAACCAAAAGGCATTCTGGTATAAGCATACATACCAAAGGGGCAAGTAAAGGTGGTCTTCTCTTGGTCTTCAGGTGCTATTGGAATATGGAAGTATCCCGAGTACCCATCAAGAAAACAATAGTAGGCTTTGCATGCTAATCTCTCCAACATCTGATCGATGAATGGTAGTGGAAAGTGGTCCTTCCTTGTTGCAGAGTTTAACTTTCTGTAGTCGATGCATACTCTCCATCCATTCTGCAGTCTTTGAGGAACTAGCTCTCCTTCCTTGTTTTCTACGACGGTGAAACCGGACTTCTTTGGAACTACTTGGACAGGACTGACCCATTTACTATCTGATATAGCATAAATGAGATCAGCTCCAAGTAATTTGAGAACTTCTTCCTTGACGACTTCAGCGAGATTCGGATTCAGTCTTCTTTGTGGTTGTCGAACGGGTACTGCATCATCTTCAAGTTAGATTCGGTGCAAGCACACAGTAGGGCTTATTCCTTTAATATCGGCTACGGTCCATCCAATGGCTTCCTTGTATTCCTTCAAGACTCTGATTAGTTATTCTTCTTGTAAATTATTTAATTTACTTGAAATAACAACAGGTAAAGTTTCTCTTTCTCCAAGGAAGACATGTTTCAATCCTTCAGGGAGTGGCTTCAGCTTGACTTCGGGCGGCTGGATGATGGATGGCAAAGCCGTCGGTGTTGGCTCCAGGTTGATATAGGACACTGACTCTTTTTCTCCAAGAGGGCGCAGTGACTTCAGATCCTTGATGGTTTCTGCTACCTCTTCTGACGTCTGGACTTCTGCTTCCTTGATTTCTTTGTCATCTAGGCTCCTTGTAAGTACCAATTCAAGTTCATCTTCATGGTGGAGTGATTGAACTTGTTCGGAACAAACTTCAATGGCATCAATGGCGCAGATAGGATGAATCTCAGCAGGAGATTTCATGGCTTCATAAATATCAAA
Organism: Corchorus olitorius; assembly: GCA_001974825.2. Taxonomy (NCBI): domain Eukaryota; kingdom Viridiplantae; phylum Streptophyta; class Magnoliopsida; order Malvales; family Malvaceae; genus Corchorus; species Corchorus olitorius. The sequence continues at coordinate 5,431 of AWUE01012779.1, forward strand.
TTCAATGAGTTTCCCATCAAATTCCATGCTGAGTTTTCCATCTTGGACTTCATATTTTGTTCTGGCTGTGGCAAGAAAAGGTCTTCCTAGCAGCAACAGCAAATGAGGTAGATGGAGGTCATCTTCACTCATCTTCAAGACATAGAAATCTGCAGGAAAAACAAAATCTCCAATCTGCACTAAAACATCCTCAACTAAACCCTCAGGTTTAATGTTAGTTCTATCAGCAAATTGTATAGTCAGATCAGTTTTAGTCACAGGTTCAATTTTCAATTGTGAATATACAGAATAAGGCATGATGTTAATTGGAGAACCAAATTCACACATGGCCTTTTCTATCTGATTCTTTCCTATTTTACAAGGAATAGAAAAAGATCCTATATCATGACATTTATGATGCAGTTTTCTCTGGTATGCAGCAGATACATTCTCATTCATGCAGGCATATTTTTCAGAAAACTTACTTTTAGTCATGCATAATTCTTTGAGAAAATTCGCGTACCTGGGTTTTCTGACAACTTTATCAAGCAATGGAATATTTACCTCTATATTCCGTAGTGAATTGAGTTGCATTGCGAACCTTTGAGGGAACGGTATTGGATCATACTTCTCTTGCATCTCTTCCATCCATTCTTCTTCTGCTTGAATTTGAGCAGCGGTTGCTGGTGAAGTGCGCCTACCCTTCTTGTTTTTGGTCGGAAACTCCTTTCTTCTTGGCAATTGAATGTTGGGCACAGCTTCTGGTGGTGGTGCAGCAGAGAAAGCAGGTGCTATCGGAGGTGGAAGTGGAACATCAGGTGACTCTGTCTTTAGCGCATTCCACGATTGAGCTCCTTCAATTGAATTGACTACAAAACCTTGTTGGGTCGAATTCAAGGGTGATTGGACAGATTGAGGTATGCATTGAGGTTCTCTTTGCATACTCAAAAACTGCGTGAACATCTTGGTCATAGTCTCTTGTTGATTTACCAAAGAAGTAATGGCCGAATTAACTTGGTCAAAACGGTCATTGATCCCTTGGAGAAATTCTGGTTCATGCTCACTTGTTGAACTCCTTGGTGTGCTGAATTGGTAGATATTGTCCGCCATCTTGTTTAATAGCTTCCTCGCCTCTTCAGGAGTTTTGAATCTCAAACCGCCTCCACTGGTGGCATCAATATTGGTTTTATCTGATTGAGATAACCCATCATAGAAGTTTTGGATTAAAAATCCTTCACTTAAGCCATGATATGGGCAACTCTCACATAGTTTGTTGTACCTTTCCCAATATTGGTACTACTTTTCGTCTTGTGATTGGCAGCTAGCAGAGATCTTCTTTCTGACTTCAGAAATTCTTGAGTTTGGAAAATATCTTTCCAAGAATGCTTCTTGTAGTCCATTCCATGAGGTGATAGATTTCGGTGGTAGACCCCAGAACCATTCTCTTGCTTTTCCTCCAAGGTGGATGGAAAAGTTCGCAGCTTACACTTGTTCTTCAAGCATCCCAGTGATCAAGGCACACTTGGTGTAGAAGGCTCGCAGATGCTCATGTGGATTTTCATACTCTTCTCCATGGAAAACTGGTAGCAAACGGATCACTCCTGGCTTCAATTGGTAGGACATATCCATGTCAGGATAATCAATGCAGAGGGGTTTCATCTCGCGTGCGAAATTCAACTCCCCTAGAGAACGTGTCTACTCCATCGGATTTCCTACAAAACAAAGATGATCAAGTGCAAATCAAATAGAAAAAGGAAAGAAAAAGAAAATAAACAATCTCCCCGGCAACGGCGCCAAAATTTATGACCGGTCGTCAGCAAATCATAAAAATAAAAATCCCAACAATTACTAACTAAAGATAGTTAGGGCAAGTTGGGGTCGATCCCACAAAGAGAAAGGTTATTATTCTTTTTCTTAAAATAAACAAATAAAATAAGAAGATTTTGAGAGTAAAAATTAAGTTAAACCAATCTAGCAATTAAAATTATCTAAGAAAACAATCAAGAAAATTAAAGAAAACAATTAATCAGAAAGCAAAAGATAAATTGATAAAATAATTAAGAAACCTCCAACATAGAATTAATATCCCTCTTGACAACAATACCATGGATCATTGATATATAAAGATTATGAAAACAATAGATAGCTTGCTTGGAATTTAATCCTAAATTACCTTAATTAGATAAAACTCTTGATCCAGTGTGAATTATCCCTTTTATTCTTTAAATAATTACCTCTTGATCCAGTGTGATAATTACTCAAGAATAAAGCATTAAGATCTAGTAATTTACAAGCACAATGGCAATTAAAAATTGGTCAAAGATTCTTAAATCCCTTGGAAGGAAGATCCTTCGCTTCCAATTGCTACCTCACAATTAAATCCGAAGATCCTTCAAGATATTAATTTAGCTAATGCTACTTAATTTATCAAGAAACTGCTAGCTTCAATCTATCAAAATAAGCAACATAAAATTCATGCAGAGATATTAAGAAATACCCTATTAATTTCCATATAAAAGCACAAAATCTCACCATGATATAAGTCAAGAGATCAATTAAATTCTACATTGGAGAAAAGAAAAGGATTACTCACTCATAAATTGAGTGAGCATCCAAAGAAAAGAAGAAAAACTTACCTATGGATGGGAAGAAGAGGGGCCAGCGGCTCCTAGGGCAAAACTCCTCCAAATCTTCAACAATTTTTCGAAATAAAATCTCTAGATCTGCTTACCTCAAAAACCTAGACCTAAGGTGGCTATTTATAGTGGAAGTAATCCTAGAAAATCCAATTCTAACTTGGAAAGGGGTCTAAGTCGGGTTTGAGTCTAACTTAGAGTCTAAGTTAGATTAAAAATCATCCTAGAGTAGAATCCAAGTCAAAATAAGATCCTGAAATTTTGCTGAATCCGTGCAGGGACTTTGACGGCCTTTTTGGACTTGAAAACGGAAGAACTGGGTCTTGGACTTCAAAGAAAAGTTCTAGATCTCGGAGTTAGCTTTTCAACGAGTACTCATGGGTTTCAAACGGAGGTCTGAGCAGAAAGGTATGATTTTTCTACCAAAACTGCGCCTGAATCCTAATCCTGTTAGGACTAGAATCGGGAATCTACGGGATTTTGGATATTTCCTTGAATTTAGGAGTCATTAATTGGGATTTTAATTCCAATTAATAATTATATGGGTTGAGTATTTTCCCATATTAAATATCCAAAATTCCTTAGCTTCCAGGCTTCTTCATGGCTTGTCTTCAATCCTTCGCAATTAAAGCTCCATTCTTCAATTCTTGCTCTTGAAATTATTCTTCAATGATCTTCAAATCTTCAAATAGTCTTCAATAAGTCTTCAAACACGAACTTCGAATCTCCAAATCTATACTCAAAATTACTTTGCTCATATCTGTGTAAAAAGTCATCAAAATAGCTCCAAAAGTAGTGAAAATTATCAATTTATCAATTTCACATCTCATAAAGACTCAAATCACAAATATTAACAAAATAACATATATTTAAGCATAAATAGATCCAAAAACATAATAAAATAGCCATAAAAATAGGGTTGTTTTTGGCTCGATCACCCTTCCTCATCGGAAGGTGTTGTTTAAGTTCACCAGTTTGGCCTTCCTCATTGGAAGGTGTTGTCTACATTTCTCAGTTTGCCCTCCCTCATCAGGAGGTGTTGTTCCTATTCCTGTTATGTCCTCCCAAGTTTTTGTCATGTTTTCACATGTAATAAAAGGTTTCAATTCACTTGAAACAAAGGAAAAATCAAAATATATAGGATTACGGATTAAAAGCAACCTTTTTATTTTAGACCCATAGAAGATCTAGTTAAACTAAGAGGTACTGTCATTTGACGGGCGTTCCAGGGGTGCTAATCCTTCCCCGAGCATAACCGACTCCCGAACCTAGATTTAGGTGACAAGACCGGACCTATAGGTTTAGTGGGTGTTTGCCAAGCTTTGGACTTCATTAGGCTGGTTAGGTCGATCAATAGGTGGTTAATCACACCTAGAAAAAAGATTAGTGGCGACTCCTTTTTTCCAAGTCGTTTCGGTAGGGTTCCCCGGACCCGAACGTTTCGACACTATGAAGACGATGAGGGAGATTGAGTGCCATAGAAGACTGAGGAAAAGGATGATGAGCACGATTATGGCGTAGTTCATGCGGAAGTAAGCTAAATTAGTCTTGATTCTGGACATGGCTTCAAAGAAGCTTCCAGGGCAGTAGAGGGGAGTGCATATTGAACATGAGTTTCCATGGGCGTCGAGCTCCCAGGCTTCTTTGATTCGTGTCTTGGCTCGCGATAAGTATTCGAGGTAGGTTTCCCCGCTGCTATTATGCTCGGCTATACCAAGGGGCGGTAACGTGGCTTCATTACGGCTGGGATTTGAGCAAGGGAGAGGGCGGTGCTGCTCTGGGCTCGGTTTTAGGCAGTGTTTAGCTACCCAGTGCACCACCATTTGGTGCTCAAACGGTGGTGCACTGGTCAATTGGGGCCTTAGCTGTATTTTTCCACTGATACCAGTTGGCCAATGTGGACAACTATTTGTCAATTGAAACTGTGAATTCCCGCTGGAGCAAAATGCTCCATTTGGGCATCGCTCCAATTTCTTTCCCTCAAAACCCCTCCCTCTTTTTTGCCTTTTAGTTAATGTCTTGCCTGTTTCTTCTTTTTCTTTTTTCTTGTTTTTTTTTAATTTTATTAGTACTTAAATTTATACAATAATGATTAATAAATATAAGTTCATATTTATAATCTTTCACTTTTTATTATATATTTCAAAAATTAAATATTTTTAAGTCTTTTATACAACAATTAACAAATAAATAACTAAATATTTATAATTTTCATGATTTTTAAAAATATTTATAATATTTAACATATATTTGATTATATAATTTTTAATTTCATATAACACTTTTGTAAATAACTTTTATAATGTCTAAATTTTAAAAACTTAAAAATGTTAAAATACAAAATTAATACAAAGACGTGAATAAATAATTAAAATTGCTAGTAGCTAATTATAAATATGCATAAGTATTATTTGTTAGTATATAAACATTCAATATTTTGGTTGAATTAATTTTCTAAGGATTAAGAGTATTTAATAAAATTAAAATATACATCAAAGTTATTTGTTAATCTATACTATATATAAAAGTACGAATAAGGGGACATTTTATATTTTCCGATTGTACCCTTTTTTTAAATATATTTCTAAATTGTCATTATTAAAAAATATTTTAATTATTCCATTATTAAAATAATGGAAATTTAGATTATTCTCATTAATTAAGATCCAACGTGGCCAATAGGAATGCTCCATATCATCTTTAACATATGAATTTTCGTGCAAAATATTCTCCAAGTCGGTTTAGGAGAAAATCAATTCTGCCCAGAAATTTCAATGGCAAAATCGTCCACCAGAACAGCAGAATTAGGTCTCGAGGTAAACATAAAAGTTGTAGATTTTGTAATCCTCTTTCTAACAGTACCTTATTTGCATTTTTCTGAGCTCTGGATCAAAAGTTATGAATTTCCTTCCAAAACTGCTCTTGTAACTGAAGTCCTCTTTTGAATAGGATTTAACAATGCTGCATCAGATTTGAATCATTACTGTATCATAATTACTGATTGGACTTGGACTCCTTCTTCGGGCTCCCATATTAACGATTTGGGTCTAAAAAAATCAAATTTAGGCTTCAAGACTTGTCTTGGCCGAAAGGCAGAGTTAGCTTACCAATTTGGGCTTCATGGACTCAAACGGAGCTAATGGGCCTACTGGACCGAAATGAGACAAAATTAATAGTTTTTCCAAATTGATCCAAAATGGCTCTAAATCTTCATCTTCCTAAAACATAGCTCTAAACGGGTCTAGCTTTATATCGGGTCGCTAAGCAACTGACAACATATTATTGCTCAGCAAATTCTTCATACAATTAAGAAGTCTAGAAGTCGTAACGGTTTAATGGCCATCAAGATTGATTTAGAAACCATTCCATCCCTCCGAAGAAACCATCCGTAGACATACTAGCATTTGTTTGGTCATCACGAGTGTACTTTTCCCGCACTATATCGCAAACTGACGCTGCATGGGGGAAATAGGAATAGTGGAATACAACTATTAGTATACCCTAAAGCTAAACCAAATAGTCTGTGCTCCAATCTCTCATTAAAGCGAGAGAACCCTCGAGATGAAGGCTTGGTATTCGGTCGCTGTCACAGTCAAAGACTTCTTATTTTCTCATTTGCTAGCAACAAGAAGTAGGGATTCAGCGCTTATAATGAGATAGATAAATCACGCTCAAATGCTTGTCCCATTTGATGCCATATCCTTCTCTGTGCTCTGTGAGGAAGTGAATCAGATTCATCCTGTAATAAGGTTGTTGATGGTATGAAAGGGATTGATTGGAATTCATCGACATCAATTATTCCTTTTGAGTTGATAGGGGCTTCGATGGGGACGGTTGAGGAAGTTGAAACCTGTGGTGATAAGGTGGCCTGGGGACGTTTCCTCCGTGTTCGAGTACGGCTTAATGTCAATAAACCACTCAGGCGATTGAGAGCTAACATTTGTATGTGATGATCCTTCCACATACCAAGTTAACACAACCTCAGACAATTTGGGTACTAAGGGCGTGGTGTCAAGTCAAGAATTCAGACCGTCGAATGAATTGTGGCCTGGGGAAGGACTTGTGTTACGATGCAGCTGGCACCTTTTCAGTCTCGTTGCAGAGTAGGCAGCAACTCTTGCGTGAACTGTACGCGGTTGTTTGGTGTGTAGACAAATAGTTTGCGCGGTTGTGATAACTTAATGGAACATATTAATTAACTTAGAATGACCGGACCTTTACTTACTTCTTGCAAGGTCGGATAGATTCCGACTTTAGCAAGTTCACTGAGAGCAGGCTGGCTATCAGGCACGAAAGTAACCATAATGACGTCCTTGTCAGGAGGTTTCTCTAATCAGATCCGAATCAAGCATCATGCTCGACCTCTGCTCTGTACCGTTCCTTGTAACTTCAATCAGAAACTCTGTGTTCTTCTTACTGGTAATTACTTCATTCTGGAGAACTCCTGAAGGCAAAGAGGACTGTCCCTGTTTAGAAGTGTTACCTAAATTCACCTTAGTCGGCTTCGTCACTAAAGTTTGGGCTTGTTTCACAGTCAAAGTAGGGTCCACCTCCAAAGATAGCAAATATGAGAAATATAGGGGTAAAACAATACATACGACTACCAAAATAAGGCAAAATCGCATAGAAAAAACAGAACAAATTAGGTCTTATCAATGTTTCATTTTCTTATCAATTTAGAAATATATCTATATCTATCTATACTATATATAAAAGTATGAATAATGGTAAACTATATGTTTTTTTATTGTACTTTTTTTTCAAATATATTTCTAAATTGTCATTATTAAAAAATATTTTAATTATGCCACTATTAAAATATAATTTTGTGTATTTTTTTCAAATATATTTCTAAATTTTCATTATTTTAAAATAATTATTACAACATATAATTTTATTTACAAAATTTCAATTTCTACCGTACCATCTAGATTTTGCCATTATTAAAATATTTTATTTGGAAAAATTCAGTTATTATTTTATTTAGAAAAATTCAATTTCTACAGTATCATCCTAGATTTCTTCAGCAATCTTGCTAAAGAGGGCACCATGGTCTTGCTTCCTTCTAATGGATCTGATCTTATACCAACATGATTAGTCAGGCTATGACCATCTACAAGAGTATCCCCACGAACTGAGAGAGGGGGCTTAAAATCAAAATTAGACACTTAATTTTACTATATTAAACAAACTCAAAGTATAATAGGCTACTAGCTCTTTTCAGCTGGGTTTTGTTTCTTTAATCTTTCTTTTAGCAGAACAATATTGTTATAGAAGGCTTTTTGAAATGATCATCAAAAAATTTAGCTATGGCTATTTATTCCACTTGAGGTCTTAGCATTTACATACCTTTTCCTTTTAAATAAAGAGAATCTTGTGTATGGCTTTGAGGAATTTTTCTTGCCTTAACTACATAAATAATTGTTTAGGTCATGCTTACCTAAACCAATTATCAATTTATGGATAATAATCTATTCAGAAATGGAAAATTCGACTTAGAATTGATTGGATCACTGCGTTAAAAGTCCAATTACTCACAAAATAAATAAATTTTGAGATATTTCAGAGTATATCGGAGTGCATGATAGAAGGAGTAGCGTTTCAAATGCCTAATGAACTAAGAATGCTATTCGCAACTTTATTATTGCATTGTGAACTGTCGGATGTGACGAAACTATGGAATGACTATTACAATGCAATGTCTGAAAATTATAAGAGAATGCATGGAAATTCAGTCCAGACACAAATTGCTAGCACATTACAGAGCATTGCCTATAATCTTGAAAGCATGTGAAAAAGCATCAAGAAGTTTGATTTGCTAAAGATAGATTCTCAAAATTTGCACATCAGGAATTCAACACATAAGGAAATTGCAGATGAATTAAGCATTGAAACTCCACAGGAAGATCTAGAAGCTGTAAATAAGTTAATTGTGAAGACCAAAAAGATTACATTCCACGCTATCTTAGATCGAGTTGAATCAAGAAAGAGTGGAGTTTTTTTTTTTTTGGTGGATGGGACAAGAGGAATAGGCAAAACATTTCAATATCATGCAATATTGGATAATTTAAGGTAATAATCACATATCCTTTAAACATATAATTGATACATATTTAATATTTAATTTAAAAGTTACTTCAATTTAATTATGTTTTTTTTCACCTAAACATTTGGCTCAATGGTAAGGTGCATGCTCCCTGAACCGCGAGGTCTCAGGGTCAAGTCCCATTGTATTCAATGCGTGTGGGTTTTGTTGGCTTTGTTATGTTTATTATTGTGACAACATGAACAAATTAAAGGAATTTGGTTTAACATTGTCTATGAAGAACAATGATTATATATAAATATAATTTTAAATGATATGGTACATGGCAAGAAGACCTTATAGATGGATTAGAAATCTTTGATCAAATAAATAGGTTGCTATGTTTGAAACAAATTCGATTAAAGATAGGACAGTGATAACAAGGAAAATTGAACCAATTGTGACGTTTGTGGACTTTGTTTGCTAGATTGTATTAGATCAAGCTGGGAAATTACAAAGGAATTAGTTGTTGTAATGGAAGCCCAATTAAAACAATATAAAAGTAGTTAACAATTTGAAAAGAAGGGTTGAAGTGAAGGAGCTACAAATTAGAGGATATTGATGTTACAAAAATATTTTGGGTTCTTATGAAGCAATCAAATCATTTATGGATAATTAAATTGGAGGATATTATTAAGGAAACAATAAATTTGGAGTTTATGATTTATTTGGATTAAATTATAAATGTTTAAGAATTAAAAGAGAATGGAAGGAGGACTAAATTGAAATAAGATCAAAGGTCAAGGTTATGTTATCAATTATGCCTAAAGTATAAATAGAATAAAAAAAAAAGAGAGAAAGTTGATGCACGGCACCCACTTAGTGCCGTACATCACCCACCCATTTCTCATCATCATCTTCCACCTCTCTTTCTCTCTCTCTCACAAAAACACCATTAAAGCTCCAAACCAAGCTTTCTCTCTCTAACATTTCTCCACTCATTTGAAGCAAAACCTTACATGCAAATACACATTTTTTCATCATTGCCACTTAGCCTATTATACCCCATGTTAATTTTGGAAGATGATGAAGAATTGGAAAGAATATAAATGTTGAAGATTTGAGGATTTGGTGAAAATGAAAACAAGGTGTTGGGTAAGACTTTCTTTTAATGGATTCTAGTTCTATTTAAGTGATTGAGTATTTTCCTAAGTAAATTTGAATACATTCTTGTTAAGATTCTTTGGTGTACATATTTTTGATGCCATGAGTTATTAATTTTCATGAGGCTACTTGGAAAATTGGAACTTAGTAAAGAATTCGGTAGACTTGTTATGAAGGATGGATTTTTAAAGAGTAAATATTGACTATTTTTATATTTGGGTATGAGAGTTAAATTGGGTTTAGACTATGTAAAGTTTATAATTTAATTTGGGTTATTGATGTTGTATTTAATAATATAATTAGTATTGAGAAAGTCATTAGAATCTTTGAGTATTGTTAATTGGACATGAAATTAATTAAGTTGGATGGAGGGAATTTCATGAGAATATTTAGTAAGAGCTTTGGTAAATTAAATTGAATAGATTTTGATATTTATAGTCTTGGACCTAATATTTGAGAAGGTGTTGAAAGATGAAATGTGGTTGTATCAAGTGTGGGAATAAGATGATAATAGTAATTTTTAGATGATGGATTAGTTATTATTTAATAATGAAAAGTGTGGTTAAGGACATCAATTTGGAATATATGTCATGATAATTTAAGTTGGAATTTGTTATTGAAATTAATGATGGGTGATATTGATATGAAAGGGTAATTGACGACCTGGTTGACATTGATATTTGGCCCAATGAAAACTTAATAAGAATAATTGTTGATTTTGTTTTAAGATGCTTATTTGGTAGGAATAGGATTAAGACTTGCATTTACATTCTTCTAGTGAATTTATGTCGTATACTCGAACACTTTATTTAGAAGCATTATGTTTTGTCACTAATAGGAGAAACAACATGTGTTAGGGGGACCCTTATTAGAGACTTCTCGGAACAATTGTGGGAGTATACGAATCTCCCGAACTGTGAGTGCTTTGTAGCTTGCTTCATTTCATTAAGAAAAACGTTTTGGAAAATGCTCTCATGTGTTTATAAATATTGTTTTAAGAGCATGATTTTACAAGGTTTTTCTTATATGGTTTTATGTGCATGGTGAAATCTCATGATGGCCTGTTGCATGATTTGATTTGTTTTAATATTTGTTACTTGTAAATGTCATTGATTTGATCCGGGAAATGTGAGCCAGTGTTATTGATACATGATTATGCTTTGATATGATATGTGATGGATTATTTCCTTGTCTTGACAATGTATTTATGGTTGTGAGCCAATGTTTTTATGGTTGTGATGATTCTCTTTGGCACGAGCCTAGGGCTCTAAGTGTTGCAACAACTCTTTTTTGGTTAAGTAGTCCACGGACCGCCTTTTAAGGGGCGTGGATGAGCGTGGCCTTATGTGGCGGGCGCGGAGATAGGCCACTAAGGAAATTGATGGGTGTAGCTATGGAGTGCCAAGTAGCAAAACCCACGCTAACGTCAAGGACTAGACCTGAAATCAGTGAAAATTTTCTTATGACGTTTGCTATGGAGTTTTATATGATTTTATGATTTGCAAATCAACGAATTTATCAAACAAATGATTTCGAAAATATGATGTATTGTTTATAAATTAATTCTTGACGGTTCTGGTGATTGACCCCGGTGCAAGGCGATACCAGAGATGTTTTCTTGGCATTGGTGCAAATACTTGCTGCTTTGATTCAAGTAAAAATGAGGCTCAACTTATTTTGGTTTATACATATATTTTTATACGGTAAAGGAATCTATGATTTTTACTGCGTATTTCTAAATTGACAGGCCATAATTGATTTGCTATAAATAATTGTTTATTTTACGTACTAACTCGTGTTTATTTTATAACCTTTGGCTTTTACATATATATATTGGGGCTACTGTTTTGAATGGATGTTTTAATATTGTCTTTGATATGTATATATACGATATTAACGTACATAGTATGATTTTTGATGTATATGACTATATTTTGAAATGTTTTGGTAAATGAGATCGGTTTCATATGCATTGAATTAATAAAGGTGATGGCCTTAGATTTGATTTGTTATTAAAAAGCCCCAATATAATTGTGCATCTTATTTATAAATTGAATGTTTTAGATTGGCCATGCACTTCACTCTTAATGTGATGTTAGTTAGCCCTCTGCACTCACTGAGTATTCCTTGGAATACTCACCCTTTCAAATTCTTGCTGTGTTTTCAGAGACATTTTATTCATGCTGGACTCGACATTCTTGGGACTTTCTTGGTAGACAAATCTTGTCTCCTTGAAGTTATTGCAATAATGGATCCACTGGCGTTATTTTAAAATCTTCCGCTATTTACATTTCTCTGATTTATATATACACACACTGCTTTATCCGATTTGGTTTTCTATTTTGAATAATTGTTTGTAAATCGTATTTTTACGCTTCGCGAGACCTTAAATACGTGTAACGCGCAGCACGCATTACAAGGAAATGCAGCGGTTGTCTGCGCTCGACTTAGGGTCGGGGCGTGACAATTATAGTTTGTTTATTTGGTCATTTCTCATTGGATGTTTGGGCATATAAGGAATTATTTGATTGTAATGAGATTTGAATATTGTATTCCCTAAAATAGTTAGTATTTTTTTCAGCAATTTAATTATGTTAGATTACAATAACGACATATAAGGAATTATTTGATTGTAATGAAATTTGAATATTGTATTCCCTAAAAAAAGTTAGTTGTTTTTCCAGCAATTTAATTATGTTAGATTACAATAATTGGATGCTTTTAATCATAATTAATTTCAATTATTTTAATAATTTTTTAATTTAAACGTATTCCGCCACATGCAGCGCATGTGAAAGTTAAAACTAGTATATTTAAAAATACTAATACCCTTAATGGTCATTTTACATTCTAATCTCACCTCACCGTTGTTTTCACTTAACATCTCTGTTTCTATCGCTGATTATAATCTTATCTGTACAATGTTTAATTTGATCTATACAATGTTTAATCTCATAACTTCAGTTCAAACGGAGTGAATCGCACCGCTCTACTAAACGGAGATATTGGGGTTCGGTGGAGGTGGGAGAAGGGGAAAAAAAAAGAAGTTAGTGGGTCGTGGAAAAAGAAACTGTGATAAAAAAAATTAGAAAATTTAATTTTAGGTTTTCTGATTTTTTTTTTAAATAGAAAATAAAGCACATGGGCTTTTTTTTATTTAATGAATTTTTTCCTTTTGTTTTCTTTTTTTATATATTTTTTATTCTGAAAAAATTATGTGGCAGATAACACGTCAGCAAAGTTGACGGCGTCACTGCCACGTAGGCTAATTTGACGGAGCTCCTAACGGATTGTAACGACAGGGATCCAATTGCTCCATTAACTCCATTTCAGAGATTCAATTGCTCATTTTTTCACTTGAGGGACTTATTTGCACATTTTCCACCACTTCAGGGGCCAATTGTGTACTTTAACTGAGACAGATTGATGGGTCTTCATTCAACTCATTTGGGAGGTTGATCACTTGATTGAACTTATGATAAACGACATTTAGTAATGCCAACATTAGCATTGATCGAAATCGAACGAAAATCTCAGATCTTTTTGCTACAATCTCAAGCGATATCTTTATTTTTATCTTAACCAAGTAATCATACAACATTTACTATATGGTTAAATATATAATACACCGTCAGTGGAGTTTAGTAGACTACACATGCAGGTCCTGAAGGGTGACATGTGTCCTTTAGGGACTAGATTGAAATATTTAAAATTTAATTAATTCAAAAAATGGACATGTGTCAACTCCACAACCCGCTTGTGGAGTCCAAAATTTACACCGCCAGTGTATCAAATAATTACCCTTACTTTTTATATTATGGATAATTATTTGATATACTGACGGTGTAAATTTTGGACTCCACAAGCGGGGTGAATGGTTGAGACATGTCCATTTTCCGAATTAATTTTGTTTTTAAAATTCAATACTATTCCTTAGAGGGCACATGTTAACCCATGAATGTGTAGTCTGCTAAACTTCATTGACAATGTATTGTATAATTTTTCATATATTATTATCTTTTTTTTTTACTTGATGGTGCTAGGAATCAGACTCTAGTTACTGTAACTAATAGTTCAATACTCTATCAAATAAAGTTATTGAAATTTATTTTGAAGGGCTTATAAATTATCAATTTTATTTATTAACGACGTGTCAATATTTGGAAGCGAATATTCACCCATATATTATTACTTACTGCAAGTATAAAGCTTACTTTTTATAGCATTGACTTGTCTTAAGCTTTCTTTTAGGGTAATTATTTAATACAGTGGCGATGTAAATTTTGGACTCTTCAAGCAGGTTGTGGAGTTGACACATGTCCAATTTTTTAATTAATTATGTTTTAAATATTTCAATCTAGTCCCTAGAGGACACATGTCACCCTTCATGACCCGCATGTGTAGTCTGCTAAGCTCCACTGACGGTGTATTGAATAATTTTCTTTTTTTTTATCCTTATTTTGTTGTCCACTCTAAGGTCAACGAATTTCCATCTAGTTAAGATTTATAGAAATTATTTTTATTTATTCGTTTTTTAACTCATGAAGAAGTAAAATATTACTCCCTCCGTCCCATATTATTTGTTCCTTTTTGGAATATTTTTTTGTCTCGAATTATCTGTCTCATTTAGATAATCAAGACACTTTTGACTAATTTTTACCCCTATTAAATGTGGAAAGAGAAACATATGTTAAGTAAAGTTGGGGGTAGTATTGTAAAGTATGGTAAAAGTCTTATAAAATTTTGTGTTCCTACCAATTTTCTTAATATTTGTGATATGGTCAAAATGGACAGTTAATATGGAACGGAGCGAGTAATTACATAAGATTTTTCATAAATACTTAAGGATTTGATCCCTAGTAATCTCATATATATATATATATATATATATATATAATGATATCTTAAATGGTGTATTGAGGGGAGGGCACCAAGCTTTCCCTATAATTTAAAGAGCTAGATCCTTTTTTTTTTAAATGCAAAAGAATAAGATAATTAAATTATACTTCCTTTGTCCCTTTTTATAAGTCTCTTTCAACTGTATTGCAAATATTAAGAAATACAGTTAAAACTCTAAATTATATAATCTTTTATCTTCTATTTCCAAGTTTGCCCTTCTTCTCTCTCCCCCCACTAACTCTTTCTCCTCCTCTCACTCACTATCTCTCCTCATAAATTCTGTTACCACTAGCAAGGGTAACTTGGGTAAGTTAAGTAAAATATACATTGAGTTTAGATAGGGAACTTATATTTTGGGACAAAAAAAACTTCTAAAAGGGGACTTATAAAAAGGGACAGAGAGAATAGGAAAATTACATCTGAGATAATTAAATGTAAGAGCCGCTATGGATTTTGAGATGTCATAGCGATTTTGGATAAACTATATGCATAAACATATATATAGATGTTGCTCATGAGGAAATTTATGTAAAGACGAAATTACCACAAACAATATTATTTCAAGATCAAGTGAATAGCAAACATGGAATTAGTAAAGTTAATTTTGTTGTTATTTACACAATCAACTAAGTATTTAATATATCTGCATCAGAGTTGTTAGCTCATTGGTGAGTGCATTGTATCTGAACCGTGAGGTCTAAGTACCACAGAATGTGGATTTAGTTAGTTAGTTTATTTATTAATTTGTTTAGTTCCTAAGTGAATTATTTATTTAGGACAATTTCTTGTGTTGGATTCTCATAAACTGTTTGGACATAAAAAGAATTATCATGGGATTTCTTGTACCAACGAAGTCATCGTCATCGCAAGAAGTAAAAGAAAAAATTGGGCATGATGAATCTGCTGGACCTGATCAATCGAAATAAAGTGACAACTTCAACTTCAAATCCTACAGAAGGTACATATGTTGCAAACAAACTGATCATGTTTTTCGAGACTTGATGTAAGCGTTAGCCTTTATAAACTCAATCAAGTTTGTATACGAAGTGAACGAAGATCCATTGCCACCCTTAACAGCTTCCTTGCTTGCTTCACTCATCTTTTTACCCTTTTCCGCACCTCACTATCAGACTCCATAATTCCATTTATAGCTTTCTCTATTTCATCTGCCATCACTAACTCACCCTCCCCAATATTATAATCTAATCTCATTTCCACAGCCAATCCCAAATCTTTAACAATCTGAAAAGCATTCAATTGTTGTTCTGAATGCATTGGCCAAGCCACTATGGGAACCCCAAACCATAAACTCTCCAATATCGAGTTCCATCCACAATGTGATACGAAGCCTCCGACGGATTTGTGCGCAAGGACTTCAATTTGCGGAGCCCAACTGCAAACCATACCTCTCCCTTTCGTCCGCTCCAAGAAACCTTGGGGCAGCATTTCATTACGCTTCCCAGCTGGCATGTTAGACTCCGGCGGTTTTACTCTTACTACCCATAAGAACCGATGCCCACTTTGCTCCAGCCCCTTTGCAATTTCCATTGCTTGTTTTTCATCAATGGGAATTAAGCTTCCAAAACATAGGAACACCACCGTCGCCGGTGGTTGATCGTCAAGCCACTTCATGATCTCGTCGCGCTTCATTTCATCGCACAAGGAACTACTCTGACCTTGAAGGTCAAGCAGCGGTCCAACAAAGTATAAGGGTGGCCAGTAGTTTAGTTCTTGCAGAGACTTAACCGCATGAGATTCCAATTCCACGAACGAATTGATAATTATGGCCTTGGTTTCTTTAAATCTTCTCACAAGTTTTAAGTAACAAATATACGAATCATTGTCAAACAGTGTAAATGGTATAACATTACCAGGAACAGGGTTCCCATAACCTGGGATAAGAGCCAACAACTCGGTATCTGAGGCTTGAAACTCCCGTTCAACTCGGCCGTGTCGAGTAATCACATAAATCGCGAAGCCAAGAGAGCAGGCTGCACCAGTAGTGCAGAAAGTGTAAGAAGGGAGGCCAAGTTCATTGGCTACATCGATCATGGAAGTAGTACACATATCAACAAATAACCCTGCAAAAGAGATTGATGAATCGAGTAAAACTTGATTGATTATGAACTCTTTAACATCTAACTTGTAACTCTCGATACAGTCTATTAGTAACGGTAGTCCGCTTCTGGGAAGGCTAGGCTGAGGCTGAGCAACCTCCCTAGGACGAAGGAAGAAAAATCGTAGTCGAACTCGAGAATCAGAGGCAACTAGAGATTCAGCATAATCGACCACATTCCCATATATTGGGTTTCTCATTACTATGATTGTTACTGAGAAACAATCATCTCGATCAAGCAACTGCTTTGCAAAGTCAAAGTGTGAGACCAAGTGGCTTATGGCAGGCGCTGGTATGAAAACTAGCTCCATCTTCTTCATCGTTATTGTCGGTGGCAGGGGTGGCGGTGGCTGGTGGGTGATAGCTATATCATTTTCCTTTTTAGATAATTCTACTAGCAATTATTGCTTCAAAAAGGAGTGGACAATAATGCACTAGAAAGAAGAGGGGGTGGGGAAGAAAAAGAGGACCAGTGGAGCACGTGGACAAGAAGATACAAATTGAGACAAACAAGAGTTGGAAAGTATTTCATAAATACAATAGTCCAAAGGTATTTTATAAATATGAAATATCCTGTAGGAAAAAACAAGATGTTTTCGCTATCAATCTAGAATCTTGAACTAGCAGTGAGATCTTCATATAGATAAAAGTTTTTACAAATACTATACCATTTCAGGTATTTTACTAACAAAAACGAAAAATCTGATTCATCATGTTCCATTTTCACAAATATGTTCATCTGTAAATGTTTCTGTGCAAGTTACCTATACTGCATGCCCAAAGTTAAGCCCTTCGGTAAGAAACTTGAGACAGAAACCTGCCAAACCTCAAAATTCAATTGGAGCCGACATTACTCTTCCATTCCAGGACATGAACCCAGTGAAGAAGACATTGAAGATGACTGAATAGCCCTTTGTTAATGGTTGATGCAAGTTCCTAGATGATACTTCATATACAACAGCGGAATGTTTTTTATTTGGTACTGCACGTTATCAACAAATAGGTAATATAGCCAAAAATGGACACTAACTCATGTAATCTCTCTAACCAATAGCGGAAATGTGAAAAATCAGTTAAAAATGCTCAAGTTGCACCTTACCTTGTTAGATGTTGTAAAATGTGTTAGGTTAACCTAGTCATTTCGTTCAATAACCTGCCACTAACTCTTTGTTATGTAGGTTGGTAACCGACTAACCGGAAAAGGAAAAAAAAGAAAAAAGCAAACATGATATGCAGAGCTGATATCAATTTGTAATGGACTAGCAGAAGACAAGAACACAAGTAAATAATAACTATATCAAAATATGTAGCAAAAAAATAACTATATCAAAATAAATAAGACTACCTAAACCCACCTCATCTGAAAATCTTAAGTTTTCAATAGACGCGCAACTCTTCACTCTGTCTCACTGTTTCCACCACTGGCAGTTGAAACGATGACTGGTGGATCCACATCAACAGCTCCTTCTGGCTCTTCATCAATGCCGTCAGTTTGATCATCTACATATGCTTGGGAGCTCACCACCTGACCTCTGAGATCCTTGTGTTTTAGATTACCTATAGATACAAATATGAGGTAGGACTGGATTAGATTCCTGCGTTAAATCAAGGGAATAACTTCATTCCATGCTCTGTTTGGGAAATTTTTTATTAATTTTGTGGAACCTAGTTCATTAAAAAGCTTGTTGGTTTTGTAGTAAATACCATGGTGAGTCTGAACATTTATTTTCAAATTGGTGAAGAAAATATATCATCAATATTGAAATACCAAATTAAGCTCATGTGAACCCTTAAATTTCAATTCCGTGGAAGTTTCTAACAGACGGTTCTAAACTACCATAATAACATTTTAGAGTAAAATCATGGTTTAAATGAAGATATCCCCCTCTTTCTTTCATTAAAAAAATAAATAAATAAATTATCAGTTAAGCCTAACTATTGCATACCCATCCAGAAAGTACATCCACTAGATGAAGCATGGAGAAGAGCCTTGACACGAAACAAAAAGCGTTCCAAAGATCTTTTAGTAGCAGGTATTTTGCCAGTAATGGTTGTTTGCTTCAAGCCCTTCAAATAGAAAAAAGACATGTACTAAATATAATCCACTATCATTGCAAAGATTCTGACTATGCCTCAAATGGATAGGATGTTCAATGCTCACCTTTGCTTCAGAACACAGTGTCTGAATTGTTCGTGTAGCCTTTTGAAGTTCCTTGACCTGATGCAACAAACAAGCAACAAGGCCTTTAATTCCAAGTTACAAACTTTGACCAAGCTTGTCTTAATAAATCTTGTGCACCTGATCTTACCAGTAGTAAGATGACTTCATTATGCATTTGGAAGTGAACCTGCAGGAAATCAAAAGCTACAAAAAACCGAGATGTCAGTGCTCCGAACAGACTACAATAATGATAAATCATATAGCATTTCTAAGATACAAGTACCTTTGAGGAAAGAATCAATGAATTTCCCACCATACTTGACAGCCATGGCATGCAGGCTCACCTGTGCCATTATCTTAACATGTCAAAAAGGTAGCTGTATGGAAAGCATTTGGACAACACAGTGCTACTAAGTACTAAATACTTGGTTATATTAGCAAGAAATCCATGTGAGAGGTAAAAGGTTCATTCATTATTTATCCATCAATACTTCCAAGTCCAACATAGGATTTAAGTTTAGCTTTTATTCTCAATCAAAACCCAGTTTTTTCAAGACAACCCAGTTGTTTTAAACCTTAAGCCAAGGCAGGATAGATATGACTGGATGAGGAAAGAATACGCGGAGCATAAAATCCCTTGCCTTAGTCCATACTCAAATGACATGCATAGTTCAGTGTATTTAATACATTAGTGAAACTAGGGGAAGGCTTAACACAGATGAAAAGCTAGGGGAAAGTGATTTTATGTATGGACTAAGGCAAGGGATAAGAGAATAAAGTGAAGAAGGCTTAACACAGATGAAAAGCTAGGGGAAAGTGCCATAAAACCTAAACTAAAATGAAGGTGACTCACATCTGAAAAAAGGAGGTACCTAAACAACTTACCCTATTGGGAGGCTTGGTCCAAGGTTCCAAACAGACATGCATACATATATAAAAAATTATTGGCAAAGGAAACTCCACTGTTCGATTGGTTTACCTTGTCACTGGTTCTGCTCATGTTAACTAGTGCAACAACCACATTCACATTCTTTTGCATCTTGATCAAATGTGTGTGCACATTTTCGGGTTGAAAACCAGGTCGGCACTTCTCTAAGCGTACAACTTCCTTAACCTACAAAGATAGAAACAATAAGAACTGCTACCCCTTCAACAAGTACTTGCCACCCCATCTATGGTCAATGGAAATAAAGCAGTAAAAGTTACTGCTTACCAATTTGTCAAGAACTGTGAGGTTCACTTCAAACTGGACATAAGGGCAGCCAAAATCAACAAATTAATAGGAAATTAATAATGGTGATTCTTTGAAAAGGAATTGGAAAACAGAAGATGCCCTACCAGTACACGATACCATGAGATAAATGTCGCAGAACATAGAGTTGGGAAACCATAATCCTCATCTTCTGTCATTGTTGTACAGGAAACCTGAGAAAGAAATATCCTATTAGTGATTGTGTATATATATACAAACGAAAATACATTCAATTGCATGCCAAGTGATCCTCAAGGTTCACTCTAACTTGTACCTACTCTTTAATCAAATCTTAAATAGATGTATTGTATCTGAAAAAAGTATTCAAATAGCTGCGTCATTGCAGAAAAAGGCATAAGGGAGCAAGGGGAAGAAACAGAGGAACATAGAAGGGGAATGAAATATATAAAGGATGAAATCAGGAAAAAAAAAAGAAGAAGAGAGAGAGAGAACTAGGAAGAGAGAATCCAATTTGATTATCAGATCAAATAATTCATAATCCAACTTGTAGCAACTTCTATGTGGGTGGAAGATATAAATAAAGTTAAGTAGGCAAAAAATGGGCATTTTCTTTTAAATTGAATGTGAAACTTTAAAAAAAAAAAAGAAAAAAAAAGCATGGGAGCCAAATTCTCAATGTTGGAAGGTACATATATGAATCTATAGTTAATTGGTCTGCATATAATTTTCCAGCTGAGTTAGTCTTCTTTTAACTCATCACATTAACACTCTCAATATTGGAAGGCACATAACACATCTAAACTTAATTGATATGTATGTAAATTATTTAACTGAGTTAGTCTTCTTTTAGTTCATCACATTAAAACTTATGGGTTACACCTTAAACTTTAGAACAAGAATCAAATACCAAAATAACTCCAAAATACTCTTAACAAATCCCTTAATACTAAAAAATAAAAATTACAATTGTAACCACAGAAATATACTATGCAACTAATAAAAATAGATACCTAAAGGATATTGGTCTTCAATAAGCATGACTATATTCCACAAAATTTATTCTCCTAGTCGGACAAAATGCAAGCTTTAATTTTCAAGTGTTAAACTAAAAGAAAGGATCAAAAGTACTCTTAGCACAGCAATGTCAAAAAAAGATTTCTAAACATGTTTCAAAACAGTAATAGAGTCACAAAAAGCATGGTCTTATCCCACATCATGTCCAAATTACCAGCTCTCAAGTCTCAACTCTCTATTAAAAGGAAGAGCAATTCAATTACTTAAAAAAGGTGCTACATAGAAAAACTGCAAGATTTCAAATGAATAGGCATAATGACACAGGACAACTTGTCAACTTCTTACTACACTGTTCACTTTATGCAACAATTGTTGTTACTCAACAAACTCAAATACCTGTGGTAAAATTCTGCAAGCTAGCTCATCTAGTAAATCAGAAGTTGATTCAGTATATTCCAAGTAAATCCGCAGTATCTTTTGCACTATTTCTCCCTGAAACCACCAGCAAGTTCTTTAACATAAATATGCATAATAACAAGGTATATTAAGGCAAGAAATCGCAATATACTGATCTAAGACATGCAAAACACATTTAATTGGTCTCACTTTGTTCTTCCAGCCATTCTCAAGATCTCCGTCATTCCACTTGTGCTTTAACAGTTTCTGAGCAGAAGATCCAAGTTTGCTACATAAGAGAGGAAAGATCTTGCTAAATCTTGACCGTATATTTTTATCTTCTCCCTCCAACTTATCAACAACCTTCCAAATTGATATAACAGCTGATTCTAGAGTAAAAAGAGCCTCTGATGCTAGAATAAAGGAGAAGGAACATGCTGCATAGAGTAGAATTTTATACCGATTAGATTAAATAAAGGAATATATCAGAACCATAAAAGAAAACAGCAATAAAGGTGAGACTTATGCACCTGCATTGAGGATACTTCCCAGATATGAACAAGCACCGAGATATGAATATTCTACTATACCAGGAGAAGGACAAGGCTGAACATCTGATGCACCAGCATCTAATGTTTCATTCGACTGAAAGGCTTCAAGGAGATCTGAAAGAACTGATTTGTTCCTTTGAACTTCAGGAAGGTTAATAATCTGTTCAAGGAAATAGTGTACTTAGGAATTATAATATAACAGTTAGTTCAAATGGGAAATTTTCTATACAAATGATAACCCGCGTACAAGAATCACTTGTCAAGTTGAAAGGTGCCGCACACACATACACATAACTGGAGGTAAAGCTGAGAGTTAGAGTATTGACCTTACTGAAACTATTAAGTACTTCCTTAAACACCATAATAGAAATTGAAGACTCTGATGGCACAAAGTTGGTCATATCTGGGTTGCCAGCTGCAGCAAATTGAACTTTCCAGTGTTCTTGACAAGTTTCATTACCTACAGTATATTTGTTTTAAGACTGTAAAAATGTAGAAGCATCATCTTAGTGACATAATTAAAACTAACATGTTACCTTCTTTAAGAATACAGAATGCACTATCTAAATTTCTCCTAAGACTTGGAAAGAGTGGCGTAATGTTGTCAAGGAATTTATCCAACGTCATTCTGGTAACAGCAGCAATATGCAAGCTTCTTGAGGAGCATTGTTTGCCCAGAGCAGCAAAGTACTCCAGCTTACAGTGAAGATCATGAATGAGGTACATGGATAGGGGTAACTGTCCAGAAACAACTTTGTCACATGTCACCAAGTCATTTTAATATTTATAGTTAAAAGGAAAGAAAGAGCTGCGTAGATAAAATATACCTCAGCCTCATGGTCAGTGCAAGAGGAGTCATGATTCTGCATTAAAAAAGACACATTCAGCGACTCATATCGTTCTTGTTATTAGGATAATAAATAAAACTCATAAACAAAAAACAAAAAGGCCTCATTGTGTGACACTGCATTCTGAAGTAGGAGCCCAAACACAGCACCTTCAAGGTCAAGCAATGAGTGAACAACTCAATTAGCTGATCGACTCACTGAAGGGAACCAATGCACTTCCAAATGATATAGGAATTAAAACTTAAAAGTTCTGCTTCTCATTTCAAATGATCTTTTATAGCTTGAAAGCGGCAATCCTAACCATCTATACTATAACTAGTGCATTTGAGGAAGAGAACAGTTTAAAAACTTAAGAGGAAATTCTATTGATTGATGGATAAGCAAATTAGAATGAGGCTTGCAACTTAGAACAGAGACTGGACATGAAGCCACGACAAGTTCAGATGTACTTAATTAATCTCTACTAGATTGCAAGGTCAAATCAAAATAGAAAGCTCATTTAGATTCCACTCTAAAACACAAAACTGGACAAACCACGCAATTAAGTTTGGGGTTAAACTGTGAGGAGACACACCTTTGAAAAAGTCAAAATGGAAAAGCATTCCTTTAGAAGAGGCCTGAACCTAAATTTCTGTGATTCCAGAGCTTGGGCAACTGGAGAAACTTCTACAGGCACTGATTCATTGAAGACATGAGAATGCTGATCCCCTGGTGCTGAGGTCCTCTCCTTCGAAGTATTCTCACTCGGTATCTCTTGGCTTGTCACTACTCCTGCTTTCCTTAACACATCCAGTAATGTTGGCTGGCGGAGTTTTCCATCTGCACTTGTTGAAGTCTTTGCAATCTTTTTGTGTTTCCCCTTGTTTGGAGATGTGGATTCATGTGTCATCTTAGGCTCATTCTTCTTTTCCATATTCCCTATATGATTTGGCTGGTTTATGAGTGTCGATCCACAATGCTCAACTAGAAGATGGAGCAGAGGTAGTTCTACAGGACACATTCTAATGAAATGATTTAACAAGCTTTCAAGAAATCTGCACCAAGAGGTTCTTACCATCAGTATATTCATGATATGTAATAGTTAACAGAATAAATCAAACAGAGCTGAAATTCATAACTATCAATGAGGTTACCAGAAAGCTCTAAAGAAGTTATGTTCGCATAAACTGCTGTAAGTCATTCTAGCATCATTTTATTAAGGAATAATTAAAACTTCATACTATCCTCGTACATGCAAATTGCGCTCATAATTTGTAATCCCCAAATTCATGGATAAGGGGAAAAGACCACTGCTAAAAGGTTATACCATGTTTTCTAGCACTCAAGCAAAGGAAAGCAGACCTAAAGGAAAACACAGAACAGAAAGCCTGTGTTATCCAAACCTCATCCTTTCCTCTTGTGAAGGGAGAATGCTAAGTTGGGAAAACTAACTTCTTGCTCGGTGTTCTTTTTGGCCAATCTTCATCATTGTTTAAAGAAGCTTCACACTGGCTTACTACATTCTATGTCACAAGTGATGCCAAACATCTCTCCTTTCTCCCTTGATAAGAGCAAAGACTTCCTAAGTCTACCTTTACCTCAGATGGGAATTTCTTCTTCCAAGTGAAATGCATTTCAATATGAATCTTGAAGGCATGAATTGATCTCAATTTCTCCCCAATAATTTGATCTGATTTAAAAAAATGGACAAAAAAATTTCAAGGCTTGAAGATATTAAGACTTACATTAGGTTCCTCAATCGCTTCAATAGCTTCAAGTTTATATCCTCTTTTGTGGACTGACTTGTAACTTCAAATTTTCCCACTACTTGTGTGCAGAAGGCATTAAGCTGTAGCAGTGGAAGACTTAAAAACCACAATTGTATGATTGACAATCATGTAGCTGAATCAAGGCCAGAAAACTATTTTACCAGTTCCCGCATCCAGTTTAATGCATAATAAAGAGAGAGACATATAATCTCTCTCTGCTTTCCTGTCAGAGACCGCCATTCAGCATCTGAGAAGTACTGGAATTGCAGAAACCCAGACCATGTCAGCAAAGTGGTCCTATCCAAAGTTATGGGGAAAAAAAAAAAAACAAAACAAAAACAAAAGCCCAAGAGAGATCCCCCCCCCCCCCCCCCCCCCTCTCTTCCAAAAAAGAGTTGTAAGGTGATATTTGGTTCGGGATATCTAAGATTACCAGTGGGAATGCCATTCCCACTTACAAGGGTTTTAGATGAACTAAACGTCAGTAAGTGAAAGACATAGCACAGAGAACAGCAAAGTTTTACCTTTCTTCTTTAAAAAAGGAAAAAATCGCCAACCTTTTCAATGTGTTTCTGTACACTTTAATATGTTTAAAGTGTTGCAAGGCAAATGCCATCAGCAACCGTAATTATTTTAAATGTAAAGGCATATTCGGCAAATCATCATTTTAATTGCAATAGCATCAACAACTCAAAACATAGTGGTACAGAAAATATGATCTTCACACGAGTGTTTCACTTGATCTCACCTTAGATGAGGGAAGAAGCAAAGGGCAGCCAAGTAATGCATCAATTCCACCAAGAGATCCTTGATTTGTCGACCTTTCAACCTGGAGATATAGCAACTTTAATAAAATTCTTTCCTTTATGATACTTCTGATGCCTGATAGCAACTTTATGAAAATTATTTCTTTTATGATACTTCTGATGCCTGAGGCAGTGTAGACTTACAGCTGATAGCAAATAAAAGTTAGCTGGAAGAAATTGCAAAGAAGCAGACCTGCAAGAGAAGATTCCAAGTTCACTACATACATAATCTTTGAGAAAGAGAAAAAAAATGACATTTTGATTCAAGGGAAAGCATAATAGAATATTACTGTGAAGAAGAAGCCAATGGCAGAATGTTCAGACAAATAGGAGATATTTCACCATCCAAATTCATCCATAGCTCCCCTACAGAAGTAAAAGGTAGAAAGGACAATAAATAGTCTGACATGTTTTTTAACTCAACTTCAGAACCATAGACTTTTTTGTTAGTCTTACCTTCTAAACCACAATACAAATTCCTGCTAGGCAATTGCCCACCATCAAGATCAGAAAGGAATACAGATTCAAATTCTCCTATATGCTTGCCAATCCTGCAAAACACAACAACATTCTCACATGCAATATAAGTAATTTACTATCTTCATAAATGCTTACAATTTACGAGCTGAATAACAGTAATAACAGATTGCAGTGGTTGTCTCACCAGTCCATGATAACAGGATGAAGAGTTCTACTTTCCAAAATTGCTGTCAGTTCATCATAAAAGAATATCAATGATAAGCTGGACTGTCTGCAAGATTCCAGGGATGTTTCAAGGAGCTCCAAAGCCTCCTCAGCATTTGATTTCTGTTTCTCAAAATAATAAATAAGAAATGTCGCATGATGATGAACAGTAAAACTAAATTCAAACATGATAAGCTACTCTACAGGGAAAGAGAATGATGAGAACTTTTGTATATGAGATGACATTCTTGCCTATAAGTAAGAGGCAGGGGAAATATTATAAAAATTTTGCACTTACTGCTTAAGTATATGCAAAACCATTAAAAAAGAAAAAGAAAAAGAAAAAGCATGGATCTGAACTCAGTATCAATCAGCAAAGCAGTTCCAGAGGTGGATGCAATCTGAGAAAGATTCGGTGTAATTCCACTTTCTCCCTAACAGAGAATGGTAATTTACACCCATTAACACTCCAACTCATGTGCATAGCATACCCAGCATCCTCCTTGGACCCAAGATCCATCCAACCAGTTACGACTGTTTTCTTCCTAGGGCAGCCACCTTAGTGCAATTATTTTCTGATGGCCTTTGACTCCCGCTATAGAAGTAGCTGTCAACGAGATAAGGGAAGTTTACAGATAATAGTTTATCCAGAGACAAACTTTGACCTTATCTCAGCTTTTATTGTTGTTTTAAGCATTGGAAGTTATGGATTTTCAATTGTTTGAAGCCATCTACAACTTCTAATACCTCTCTTGTTGGTGCACCATTGTTGTAGATGTTAACTTTCTGCTGCTATTCTATTTGCTCATGAAAGGTCTAGCAGCTCAGGTTTCAGATATATTTCTCAGACCTATGAGAAAGTACTTGATTTAGATCTTCTAGGTGACTTTAGCTCCTGTATTATGACTCTGGATGTCCAGTTACTTTGATGCTTTAAGCCCAAAAATTCTTGTAACTGATTCAGGATTTACCAGTTAATGACAGCAGGATACCAAATTATATCACATCCTTGGCGAATATGTGGTCATATGAATTCAATCACCGCAAGCTCTTATATTGTAGACTCGAAGCAATTTATTCAAAATATCAACCTCCTACACAGCAGTGTTTTATGTCTAATAGTTGAGACCAAAAAAGTATAATATTAATTTATTAAAAGAAAATTTTCACAATTTTGAGCAACTTCCTTTTTTTTCGTTTTCTAGACAAGATTCTAGGATTTATTGGTAAAACTTATCTAGTTTACATTGATAGGCATAATAAATCACAGGACAGCAATCCTTTTCCCAACAAGATCATAGGCATCTGGCATGCAATAAGTACACCATTTAATACAGTACTATAGTATTAACCATCGAGATTACATGCATCCCTTAGACATCAAACCCTAAACCAAATAAAGTATAACCATCGAGATTACGTGCATCCCTTAGACATCAAACCCTAAACCAAATAAAGTATAACCATCGAGAGTCACAGATTATAAATTACAATGATACCAGGTCCTACCTGAAAGGGCGATGATAATGTGACATTACTTGCATCCCCTAGACATGAAACTATTTTCAAGATTCCAATTAGGCCCATCTTTTTGTAGTTCAGATCTGGATGGCTGACCTGTGAAATTGAAGGGTGATGCCAGTCAAATTACATCCCTGTTTCTAAGATTCTCCAATCAAGCACACAGTACAGAAAATTAAAAAATGTGATCTGAAAATAGCACAAAATGTCGATGTCTCAAGCACTCTCAATTCATAAGGACATTGGCTCAGGATACCTGCTTTCGAACAATTATAAGAAGTTCATTTGCAATTGAAGAGCCATAACGGTCAACACCAGAGCGAGCTAGCAGTGCCATATGGCTGAAGACCTCATAAACCTGCATTGTGTGAATGCTAGTGAAAGTCAGACAACTCTGACCTTATAAAGCTTAGAAAGGCAAAAATATGGAGCAGCAATAGACCTTATGAAGATTTTCAACATTCAGTCCCTCCAAGTAGTCCAAGATTCCTGAAAAGTACATTGAACTGAACAAGAAAACAATAGCAAGAAACTACAATCGGAAAATCTGCAGGCAAGAGTTTACGTACCATTTATATGAGAAGAAAGTGGTATCAATTCCTGTGCATGTTTTGTGGCCAGTGAAGCCATAATCTGCAGAGCAGAACTTACTTCAGAACTGACACCTGAGCCCACATGAGTAACTAGTGCACCAAGAACCTGCATAAAGCCACACAAAAACATCATCAATCATATTTACTTAGGCATCAGACAGAGAATAAATAATAATGCTTACTTCCTGTCTTGAATAAGCATCCGCAAACTCTTGAAAAAGCAGAGTATACATGTAAATGCCAAAATCCCTAGCCTTTTGTTCTTTGCATGCCAATAGGTACTCAGATAAAGAAAGCAACGTCAGGAAATATTCCTAAAAGAAACAAGAAAACACCCATAATGAGTTTCCGAAATATATCAAAAAAGAGTTGAAATGGTTCTCATCCCAAACAATTAGCAACAGATACCTGTGCCAATTCCTTGTTCCCACATATGCACTGGTCAAGCATAACTTCCTGAATGCAACCTTCAATAACTTTCTTCTTAAATACCTTCTCAATGCTTTTTCGCATGGACTCACCATTTTTGAACAATAGCACAAGTAACCATAAGTCTATGATTTTGTGATCTCGAGGTTTATTAAGGGCATTCAATTCCTTCAAAATCTCCTGACAAAGTATCTATTGATAATGGTAGATATATAAGAGTTCATAAATTAGAACATGTATTTTCAAATGAGGAGAAATGACTTACACTCTTAAATTGAAGACTAGATCTCAAGGCATCTAGAATTGACGCCTCTGTGTTATCAACAAGCATCTTCCCTTTGAGTTTATTCTTTTGCATTGTGTGAGTATTTGGCACCCTGACAAACTTTAGATGCTCACGTATCTGTGAGATTATTCTTCGAACATTTACTGGTGTGGCAGAGAGCAGTAAAAATCTAAGCAGGCAGGGCATTTGCTCTGCATCAATTGTTCTAATGCATGACAGTGCTATGGTTATAACCTACAATGTGAAGCAAAAATAAAATTAAATATCAATGTAAAAGCTAGCATAGCACCTTATTTTTTGATTGCAAAAATAATTAGATGATGAAAAGAAAATGGCTCAAGTCAAATCTATCAAGCCATGAAAGGGAACGCTAACTCCAAATCAAAATTCTATATTAGCTAAGAATATTCAGTTGTACTCACGCCACCAAAGATTACACAAAATTTAAAAATTAAAAAGAGAGAGAGAGAGAGAGAAAGAGAGAGAGAGAGAGAGAGAGAGAGAGAGAGAGAAGAAGAAGAAGAAGAAAATAATGGGAAGATCATTATAAATGTGCATTAAAGTTTAACAAATCTGGTTCAACGCTCAAGTTATGATTTGGGATCCTATCAGGATCTAGGTTCAATATTATATGCAGATGCTATAACTTTGGAGTTTACTCAATCTAAAGGGGTAAATACTATTCCAGTATTACTGAAGTTTTGCTACAAATGAGTATATTGGTGCTTCATGGGACTCTTGTTGGTGTGACAATATCATGTGTTCCTTATTTGTGATCAGCTTGTTTGGTGTCAGTCTTATATTCTTGCAATCCAAAGTTGGTCTATTTATATTCTGATCCACTCATTTCACTTTAGCTGTTCAGCAGAAGAGTAAGAGGTTTCTAAACCAAATAATGAAGTGAATTTCTTCCGGAGCTGAGTACCTTTTCACCTAGCTCTAAGTGCTTGGAGAACATGACATGAATTGCCTACTTTGTTTTTAATCCCCACTCTTCCTTAGAGAACCAAGTTACCAAACCAACAGCCTACATCGTATTTCCCCTTTACTCAAGTTAAATGCTAAATTGATGAAAGCTACAATAATCCATCACTGTCCAGCACATAATTACCTCAGTTTAAGCAATCAAACAGCACCAAACCCAGTTTCTAACCTATTTGCAACTGACAAAATTTAACCAAATTCTAACTTTTGATACTAACTCCCAAACTCATATTGCAACTTCAGGTATAGTTATGAACCTAAGATCTTGAATCACCGATTACTTTTTACTTAATTTAAATAGCTATACTATTGTAGGAAAAGAAGACAAAGTACTCTATTTTGGGCTTTATCGGTTTTCTGAAAGGTAAAGAGCAAAATTTGTCAATTAAACTTGCTATAATTATCTGCATGGTTTGTTGTGAGTAAATCTTTATACCTAAGACATGTCAACAACATTAAAACAAAGATTCAATGTGAGCCACAGAGAGAACATGTTAAAGAGAAAAAGATAAGACCTGTTCTTGCAACTGATCATCCAAATTAAAGTTTGAAAAGGAGTCGAGCACGGGAACAATGATGGATGGGTCTTCATGAAGCATTTGTTCGAGGGATTCAACCACATTCTTGTTATTTTGATCACCAATAATCTCCGGCAACGATCCAATTATCTCTTTTTTCAAGTATAAAGGGCATATGGAAAGGACTTGCATTAATTTATCGGTGAAGGAACTAGGATCAACAATAAAATCAAGCCAGCGAAACTGATTAATGATAAGCCTAGCAACATCATCTTCGAGGGACAATGATGTTTGGGAATCTCCAGAAACCATGTCAAAGTACTCGGGAAGTTTCTCAAGAAGCATAATCTGAAGGTCCAATTGGATTGGCGCAACCAGCAAGAGATGTCGGACTAGGCTCTCACTTCTTGTGGGACCAAAACTACTTCCAGTCAAAGAAATGAGAACCCTGAAAGTATGTAACTTCCAATAATGATATTAGACATTTGCTCCTCCATAAAAATGGGGTGAATTGTGTAAAAAACACGTTCCAGTTCAAACTCAGTCTATTCATAACAAACATAAGGAGATTAATTGAGTAGCTCAGATAATATGTTTAGCTACTAAAGCAAACAATATTTTTTAAAAGATTAGGTTAAGAAGTAGTTGGTTTGTAGAGAATAAAAATTCCATTTAATTCCATATAACTAAATTATGTTAGAATTAATGTCGAGTAAGAAATACCGTACAGCGAATTACACAGGCAGAATTAACAGAAAAAGCAATTTAAATTTTGCACTACAGAATGTAGAAATTATAGGGAGAGGGGGGGATAAGCATTTCGTAATAGAAAAGGTGTTAAACAAACCTGCGAAGATTGGAGGGAGATTGAATGTAAGAAGAGAAACCGGAGAGGAAAAGGGAGCGATCTTTGGAAGAAGAAGAAGAGGAAAAGAGGCGGGAGAGGTGGCGGCGGAGCTTGTAGGGATCGGCGGGGAGGGAGGGTGGGCCCAAGGGGTTTATCAAGGTACAACCACCCTCAGCTAAGATTGAAACCATCTTTTCAATTGCATCAACCGCAACGCCGTCGGCCTGAGATTTGGGGATTTTGGGCGGATGAAGAGGAGGGACAAAGGAAGAGGAGGGCCTCTTCCGAGACGGATTTTGCTGGTGAAGTAATACCATTCTTTTCTCCTCCTCTCTCAGAATTCACTTGGCAGCAGAGGCAGAGGCGGGTGAGTGGTGATTGTCTGATTGGTGAAGTGTTTAGTTTTCCCTTGTTGCTTGTTTGGTGGAGAAAGGAGGAGAAGAAAAGGCGCCAAATTCCAAGAGAAGGAACTGCAATTTCATTTTTTCAATTTTAAAAATTTTTGTGCTTGGATGTGTGCACAGCTGCTCGGGTCAAAAAGACGGATCCATTCACCCGCCCAGAATATATGTGAAAATGCTTATTTTTGTGTGTGTAAATATATGGGCCTCATGGGCCTCGATTGGAACGGTTGGGATTTGAATGTCAAGTTGTCAACCCTTCAAATAATCTTTCCTTACCTCGTCTTCTCATCAAACATCTAAACCAAAACTTGATAAATTAAACAATTTTTTTTAGCAATAATCAATAAATTTCATTGATTCGAAACATCAGGATTACAAACGTCAGAAGGTAGTCTTTCGCACCACACATGATTAACATGTAAATCAGCTAATCTATGTGTCAAAAAATTGGCCTCTCTATTTACATAATTCATACAAGTAGGGCAGCCTGCGCTTGCGCTGCAGTCATCTTCTTATTAGGGCTATATTTTTTTAATTGTTTAAGTCGATTAGTAAGAAGATATTGCATTGGCTGTAAGTTAATCAGTTAGGAGAAACTCATACATCCAAACAAATAATTCGCATATATAAAGCAAAACACATGACCTCTCTTTCATTCTAAAAGTGTATTACCTAAATTCTACTCCATCTCTAGGTAATTTATCAAAATAAATCAAAATAAAGCTAATATTCTACTCCTCCATCTCTAGATAATTCATCAAAATAAAGTTAATATTAATTGTTGTTTGAAATGTATGTTGATTATCTAAAAAAACATCGTACGCTGTGGTCATTTTTTAATCTTGATTGCAATTGTTAAATTAATGAACTCGGGTAAGTGGAAGAATTTGGCTTCTGCATAAGGAATGCCTAATTTTTTGTAGTCAAGAAGCATGTATAGTTGTCGTAGGAAAATTGAATTAGTTGAAAGCATTTACAGGAGCATATGTAATTTACAGAATGCATCACAAAATGATTGTACTTAGCATTGGCTGATTGTGCATTTGGAAATGTGGAAATATACTAAACATAAGCAACTAATAGAAATCTCAATAAAAAGGAAGTCGAATAAAAAAACTTTTTGTAAAATAAAAGAGAAATAAGGTAATGTTAAATTTAAGTATCAAATAATATAATCAACAAATAAATCCAGATTTACCTCAAAATGTTGCGGTGAGAAGTGAAAGTTCCCCACTTTAGTTATGTCATCCTAAGGCGTTGCTAAATTAAATGAAGGATCTCATCAATGTCCACCTAAAAATTTAGGAAACAGAACGGAGTCCATGTGAAACCAATTCAGAGAAATGTTATGGAAGAAAAAACCCACCCAAATAAAAATGAAGACGAAAGGAAAACAGAACTAGAATGTCAATAGTTTACCCATGAATCAACCATTATTGCAGATACATTTATAGCACCAATCCTTTGGAATTCCGACAGAGGAGTTGAACCGGTAAATCCTAATATCCACACACAATTAATATGTAACAAGTGGATCGGCCCGCGCTGGCGCGACGGGCGTTCAGCTATCTACTTCTTTGAACAATTTTTTCTATTCGAATTAAATTGTTTAATACGTAGGAAATTTCGAAAGTACTATGATTTTAAATGTGTTGCATCTTTAAAAGGCTATACTATTAACATTGAGCATATGCCCTAAAGTTAGCAATAAATAGTAAATATTAGTTTGTACAGGTGTAATAGCTTCAATTTTGTTTCCTGCTCTAAAGTGTGTAGCACTTAAACAAAAACTAAGTTTACTCTCTTCTTCATATGGACATGAAAGGCCTGAAGAGAGGTTTCAATTCTAGATAATTAAGAGGGATAGGATTTATTATAACATTTATGTGAAAGGAAAGGATAATTACCAAAAAGGGCTCAAGGGTAAGAACTGGCTAGAAACTAACCTAGGGTCTTCTTAGTAATTTGGCAAGTGAGAAAAGACAGAAAATGACAAAAAAAGTTCAAATGGAGCCTCCTCATCGATCCTCAAAAGGGGCCTTTGGTAAATTCCCTGGGTCTTTCAAATACTATTTAGTATATATGACAATTATCAAACAAAGACCAAATCCCGAATTTCATGAATTAATATGCCACCCTCCCACAAAGATGGTTTTACACTATTGACCGCCGTAACAGCTAAAAGAGAATCATTTTCAAAGATACAGTTATCTAAATTTCTTTCTAGTGCTAGTTCAAAGCCCATTAAGATGGCATGAGTTTCAGCATACAATGGACTAGAAACGAAATTCAGATGTCTGGACGCGCTAGCAGTGATGTTTCCTTCACTATCTCGTATCACCACCCCAAGTCCTGCTTCCTTCCTGGTTGAGCAGAATGATGCGTCTGAATTGATTTTTATCATCCCTAACGGAGGAGGATTCCAATTCAATATCCTATCGGCTCTAGACGATGGTGGTGCCGATGTAAAAGACTCTTTAACTTTGTTGAGGTCCAGCTTAACTGCCATATGTGCTTTTCTTCCAACCCTTTTATTAGTCATGAAATGGATAGTTTCAAATGCTATCATAGCATTGTCAAAGATTATCCTTTCTGGTACGAAAGCACTTTGATTCTCCCCAATAACCATAGGGAGAATTTGCTTCATATGATTTGCCATAGATTTCGAAACTATCTTATACACAACATTACATAGGCTTATAGGCCTAAAATCCTTGGCCAACTGGGGGGAATTACATTTGGGAATTAATGCAATAATGGTATGATTAATATCAGGAAGAGAGATACCTTCATTAAGAACACCCAACACCATATTAACTACATCATCTCCCACTATGTCCCAGCACTTTTGGTAAAAAATTGGAGGCATTCCATCTGGTCCAGGGGCCTTTTCCCCTTGCATATCAAAAGCCGCTTGTCTAACTTCTTCCCTGGTAAAATCCTCATTTAAAATCTCTAGTAATTCCTCATCCATTCTACCATCAAGGTGTCGAACTGCAAACTGGATTGCCTCCACAGATGGGTTTGAGGATTGGAAAATATTATTGAAATATTCCACAATAATCTTCTCAATTCCTTCTTTTCCACTGCACCATAAACCTTGCTCGTCCTGTAGGCCTGTAATTTCATTCTTATTCTTGCGATTTGAGGCCATGGAATGAAAGAACCTCGTGTTTCGATCACCGTCCCTTAGCCATAAAGATTTCGATCTTTGTTGCCACATCTTCTCCTCTTGAAAGCCGAGATCATTCAACTCTTTTTGTAAGCAGTCCGCCACATCAGAGTTCGCTGAAAAAGCTGTCTCCAATTCCTTTTTCCTCGCAGCAATTTTAACCCGAATACTACCAAACACCTCCTTATTCCAAATTGCTAAAATACTGCTACAATCTTCAATTTTCTGTTCTAATTTTCGTGTACAATCTCCCCTCCATGACTTCAAGACCGTCTCTTTAAAGCCCTCATGTGAAATCCACATGGATTCAAATCTAAAGGATTTTTTCCTGTTGCAAATCGGTCTTGGGCAGTTTGTAAACAAAATAATAAGAGGTAAGTGGTCAGAAGCCGGTGAAACACAGTGCTTTTCAATTGATTCTCCAAATTTCCTAAACCAATTCTCATTAGCCAAAGCCCGGTCCAATCTCTCAAAAACCATTTCTCCATTAACCCGTCTACTCCAAGTCTTTAATGGGCCTATAATTGGTAATTCCTTTAGTTCACATTCTTCAATTACATCTCTAAAGGGTCTCATTTGATGTTCAGGCCTCCACACTCCTCCAAATTTTTCCTCATTTGAGACAATTTGTCAATTTCATTAAAATCTCCCGCACAAAGCCATGGCAAAGACGAATGTGAATTTAATAGTCTCAAAAGATTCCATGAATTGTGACGCAAATTAGTTTGAGGAGATCCATAGAACCCCGTAAATCTCCAAGGATCCACAGAATTATTATCAATTGTAGCATCAATATGAAATTTGGAATAAGAAATAATTTGAAGAGATATGTCATTTGACCATAAAAGAGCCAAACCCCCTGCCCTACCCACACATTCAACAGTAAAACAATTATCATACCCTAAACGATACCGGATCCAATCCATTTCATTCTTTTTTCTCTTAGTCTCAGACAAGAAAATAAAGGAGGGCTTATTACATAAAACTAGCTTAACTAGAGCATGAACTGCTCGGGGTGCCCCCAATCCCTACCAAACAATACAACTCATTTTTCTCGACAGAGATAGGTCTCAGCCACCTCCGCCGCTTCTTTCTCATTCTGAGCAGCTGCATCTTCTTCATTTGTCACCACTCTATCTTCTGGTGGAACCGACAAAGCTGCCTGATTTGTTTCAATAACCATATCTGCTTCCCGAGATCTTTTGAAGTGACCTCCATAGCTATCTCCTTGGATTGAAATACCAGTGGAGCGTTTGGATCCAGCTTTGAAAGGTGTTTCATGACAAAGCAAATCAAAGGAATAGAGTTCCGACACCCTTGCTTGTTTCTTCCATTTTCTCATTTTTCTGGTACTTGAACCCCCCGCACCAAACACAAAAGGAAAAGCAGGATCATAACTTTCATCTGTTGAATATCCACTATTTTTACTAACCTGATTTGTGACCAAATTAGGTTCTGTAATCGGCCTAGCAGCAACCGGACCATGAGAGCCCACCTGAGAAGGATTGATGTTGATATGAGGATGACCCAAAATAGTTGGTCCAACTCCAGGATTTATCGGGCTTTCAGCTAGCCCACTTACCCCAGCCCTGATTTTAGAGTTAGGGGAGGAATAGGTCAAGTTATTCCCCAAAGCAATCGCACCAGTCCTCAATAAGTTCTCCCCTGAACTCTCCTCAACATTCGGCTTGCCCCTGATCAAATTCCTACTTCCACTCTGCATTGGTTGTTTCAACTTTGAAGTTGCTCCATATTCCCCTTGTCTTACGGAACCAATATGCCCCGTGTTCTTATCATAACTAACTCCACGATCTCTATTATCACGTAACCTCCCCTGAGAATTCGGAGAATCCGCAACAACTTTCCCCCATGCGGGAAACAATTTCACAGGAGTTTTCCTCGAAAGTGAAAGCACGCGCCACCTTGTTTCCTCTCAGAACCATACTGTCGACATGGTTACGAAAGGAAGCCCCTCCATCAGCTATCGGTCTTGACGGAACCGATTGACTTCCACTCCCCTAAATCCCACTACCAGCTGCACGAGCACCATGACTTGGGGTGAGTAACCCTCCAAAATTTCCTCTCTGGTAACTCCCATCAGCCCCAAGACTCTGACCTGTTCTGGCGTTGAGTGATTCTGCTTTCAAACTTCTTGAGTACTTCTTCACAATTCTGCCACGATCCTTCCTCATACCGATCCCAATAGGGCAATCATTATCCAAATGATCCATCAACCCACAAATCCAGCAATAATCTGGTAATTGTTCATAATAGAACTCAATAATGGTCTCTCCTGTAGGTGTGGATACTATCACATCATCTAGCAATGATTGTTGAATGTTCACCTGAACTCGAGCCCTCATGAATCTTCCCCAATCTTCATCCACTTCTAAGACTGGACCAACTGCTTCACCAACTGCCACAGCGATCTTTTCGTTCATCATTCAGATTGGGAGACCATAAATTCTGACCCAAAAAGGAGTAATCTCAAATGGGATACTTTCTGGATTCTCAATACCATCATACTCATTCAAGGCCAATAAAGCTTTATTGAAGCTTCAAGGTTGGTTGACAAGAACCCTATCTTTCTCCAACTCGTCCTCAAATTGAAATACAAAGAGATGATTACCAACTTCCTTAATCTGGAACTTCGATTCTAGTCTCCATGCTTGATACATCATGTTTCAGAACGCTTCTTGGTTAATCCTCCTCTTTGAGAAGAGTTTTCCAACCAAATAGAACCAGGCCATCTCACCCTCCGATTCTTGAATCCATTCAGGCTGGAGGACAATCCGTTGATGGTCACTTTCTTGGATGGACATCTTTGAACACAGATTTGAAAGAGTTCCTGCCATTGTTAGGTAACACTCGTAAGATTTTGAAATCAAAAAAGGAAAGTGAAGATTGAAACAGGGAAGGGAAAATTGCCAGAACCACCAAATCAGTTTTGTTGTCAAAGATATAAATCTCCATAACAGATTTTCCTTATCCCAATCCGGAAATTCAAATTCAAAAGAAAAAAGATTGTGATTTTCAGATGCGAAATCTAACTGAACAGATAAGAATTGGTAGAGATTAAAATCAAGACGATTTGAAAAAGGGGAAGATAAGAAAAACTTGTACAGCAGACAAGAAATTGCCCTCACTAGGAGTCCCAGAGGGATAAGCCTCTCACCGGCGGAGAGATACATTAGAAAAAAAGGGTGTTTTTCCCCATCAGCTCTAATATTGGAAAATTATACCATATACTGATTGTCACTTTGTCGATAAATTAAACAATTAGTTACCTCAAAAAACAATTAGTTAAATCCCAAATTTACATGTAAAGCATTTGGTGTATGTATTTATGAGACAATGTGTTATGTGGCTAGAATTTGACGAAAATTAGTCACATTAATGTTTACATCAATGTCACATGTCAGTTAAACCAATAATTTTACAAAGTCGTCTATATATATATATATATATCTATTTTAAATTGAATTAAGATTAAAACCTTAAGCGTATTACTAATGTTTTTACAAAAAAAAAAGCATACTACTAATTTTGTCCTAAAGAAGCCTATTATTAGAGCTGGTAAAATTCCACCCTAGTGTAGATATTCGACTTGACCGCCTAAAACCAAACCTGATCCAACCTTTTTCGACCAAAAAATCTGCTCAATCCGAAACCGAAATGACCGACCCCAAATCCTTAATGACCCGAACCCGATCAACCCGTGAGATTAATCTGAAATTACCCGAATTCGAAAAGACCTGAACCTGATAATCGGAGCCTCAAACCTGAAATTATCAGAACCATATGACCAGAAACCGAAAAAGACACGAACCAAAATTGACCCAAACCTAAAAGACCCGACATTTGAGCGATCCGAACCCAAGCCAACTTGAAACCGAAAATTAACCGACCCGATCAGCCCATTTGTATGTACATTGGGTTTTACTATCAAAGTAACAAAAGAAATTATCCCACACAAAAGAAAAATATTAACAAAGTAAAACAACAAATTTAAATATGAAGCAAAAAACTAATTATTAGTCAAATAAAATAATTGCACGTTAAGAAATAATAAATTTTAATCATAATACATTAAACTATCAAATATAATGATGTCAATCACAATAACTTTTCAAATTAAAATGATAAAAATAAAATAATTATAAAATATTAAATTTAATTAAATAAAAATAGAGTTTTTAATAGAATAAAACTGTATATTAAAAAATTTTAATATAACCAAATTTTATTGAAAAATAATAAAATGATAAAAATAAAGTAATTATAAAAATATTAGATTTAATTGAATAAAAATAGAGTTTTTAGTAGAATAAAACCACAATAGTTTTTTTTTTTTGAGTCAAATTGAGTTCATTGCATTCAGATGTCTGGGTTACAAACGTGCAGAGGTAATCCACACCAGGCAAAATAAGACCCAACTTCACACACTAACTGTGCCAAGTTGTGTGCAAACATATTTGCAGTTCTATATACATGGTTAAATGAACAAAAATTGAAAGAAGTTCCTATCCATCTAATTTGCTGAATTAAATTCCCGCCCTCCCAAAAGGTAGAACCTGGACTACAAATTTCTTTAATTGCTAGTAGAGAATCACTTTCCAATTCACAATAGTCCAGCTCAATAGATCGGGCCAACATCAATCCGAACCTCATTGCGTATACTTCTGCAAATAAAGGGTTTGGCACATTACTGATTCTTGCTGTAGCAGACAAAATTACTTATCCTTGCTGATCTCGTATAACTACTCCCAAACCAGCTTCACCCTTGTCCCTATTGAATGAAGCGTCGGTATTTATTTTGAAACCAGCTGTCCTTGGCGGCTGCCAATGAGT
This sequence comes from Corchorus olitorius, assembly GCA_001974825.2. Classification (NCBI taxonomy): domain Eukaryota; kingdom Viridiplantae; phylum Streptophyta; class Magnoliopsida; order Malvales; family Malvaceae; genus Corchorus; species Corchorus olitorius. The sequence continues at coordinate 45,276 of AWUE01012779.1, forward strand.
CACACTACCAGGTTGGCGAGGTAGCTGATCCTTCCGCCTCAAAGCCTCCACCTCACGCACCCCTCTTGCTGCAGCCATACAAATTGAACTTGGAGTTCTGCAAATGTGCTCATGCAACGATTTGTTCCTATTATGCCAAATTGACCACAGTAGTGCAGCCACTAACTCTAACAAGCCCAATTGTGCCGCCTTCTCTAATAACTCATCCCAAAATGCATCCCCTTCCAGCCATGTCTGTATATATTCCAAAACCCATGGACATGAAGCTTCCCAAACCTTATGACTAAAAGGACACATGAAAAATATGTGTAGCAGTGAAGATTCAGCATTGTTACAAAACCGGACAATCATCACTCACCGGAATCCCTCGCCGCTGCAAGTTTATCGTTGTGGGTAAAGCATTATGCCATAAACGCCATAAAAAGAACTTGTATTTTGGTTGTATCAATGCCCCCCAAACCCGACGCCAAAAATCTGTCCTCTCATCAATCGAAAGAGCTTCCTTTCCAAATACCATTCGTGCAGTATGGTATCCCGATCGAACTATAAATTGGCCATTAGTTGTCCCATGCCATATAAGAATATCCCTTGTGGGCAAAAAGGTTAGAGGAATACAAAGAATCTTACAAACATCCTCCTGTTCGAACATTTCCTCTAAAAGTGCTTTATTCCAATGTCCAATACCCATCAGAGACTTGACTTTATTCGGGTGACAAACTACACCTGGCTTAGGTTGTGGCCGAAATGAGGGTGGTTTATCTAACCAATTATCAGTCCAAATATCAATAGAAGATCCATCACCAACCCTCCATCGCGACCCCAATTTGATGACCTCCCTTCCAGCCAATAAAGTTCTCCATAAAAACGATGGATTGCTTCCTAACGTGGCTGTCATAAACGATCCATTGGCATAATATTTAGCCTTCAAAACTCGAGCACCCAAAGCACTATCATCATGTATTATTCTCCAACATTGTTTAGCCAACAAGGCTAAATTAAAAGCCTCAAAGTCTCGAAATCCTAAACCCCCATCAAGATTTGATACACATAAATCATCCCAATTCTTCCAATGAATTTTCCTCCGAGTGTCAGTTCCACCCCACCAAAATCTAGCAATCATCCGATTCAGATCTTGAACAAAAGTCTTCGGAAACCTAAAACAACTCATCAGATAAGTGGGAATGGCTTGTGCCACAGCTTGAATTAACACTGCTCGACCTGCAATAGACAAAATTTTTCCAGTCCACCCTTTAATTCGCTTCCATAATCTGTCCTTAATTGCCTCCAGCTCAGCTCTCTTTGATTTCCCAATCATAATAGGCATCCCCAGGTATTTGTCTTTAGTTAAAATCCTCTGAACTCCTAGTTTCTGCATGATCGAATCCCGCAATTGGTCTGACACATTCTTACTGAATAACACTGTAGATTTATCTACATTAATCATCTGTCCCGAAGCCACCTCAAATGCTTTCAACATATGTAACAAACACTCACATTCTGCTAATGTAGCTCGTAGGAAGAAGAAACAATCATCAGCAAAAAAAATAAGTGAGAAACTCGAGGTGCATTCCTTGCAATTACTACCCTTTATTTCCCCCTTTCTCTCTGCATCATGCAATAAACCCGTCATTCCCTCCATACAGAGGAGAAACAAATATGGAGAGAGGGGATCGCCTTGTCGGATCCCTCTCTTTGGATGTATTGTCTCCGTATGATCACCATTTATTAGTAAAGAATAGGACACTGATTTAACACCAGATAAGACCAAAGAAATCCATTTGTCACAGAGAAACCAAATTGTCTCATAATTGCTTCCAAAAAATTCCACTCCACCCGATCATAAGCTTTGCTCAGATCTAACTTCAAAGCCATATAACCGTCATCTCCCTTTCGTTTGTTCTTCAAATAATGCACCGTCTCAAAAGCCACCATAGTGCTATCATATATCATCCTACCAGGGACAAAAGCATTCTGTGCAGGCCCAATTATTTGTGGCAAAATCTCTTTCAAACGATTTGCCAAAGTCTTTGAGATAATTTTAAAAATCACATTACAAAGACTTATTGGCCTAAAATCTTTAACAGTAGAGGGATTCTTCACTTTTGGAACTAGGACCACATTAGTATGATTTATATCTATCAAGGGAGTTCCCAAATTAAGGAAAGACAATACCATATCACTAACCTTGTCTCCAACAATATGCCAGAAACTTTGGTAAAAAAATAGGCGACATACCATCCGGTCCTGTTGCTTTGTCGGGATCCATACCAAATCCCGCATTCTTGACTTCTTCTTTCGTAAATCCCCTATCCAATTGGGCACTCATCTCTGAAGAGATCCGCCTGTCCAAAAGACCAATTATAGCATAGACTTGATTAGTAGCAGGTGAAGAGCTTGCAAATATATCTCTAAAATAGTCCACAATTAATTGTTCCACCGTAGCTCGAGTATTCTGCCAATTTCCTTCCTCGTCTCGAATTGCAATTATCGAATTCCTCCGCTTCCGATTAGATGGAATTGAGTGGAAGAACTTTGAGTTTCGATCACCATCCTTTAGCCAAGAAATCCTAGATCTTTGGCGCCACATCACTTCTTCCTGATCACATAACTTATTCAACTCCTCCCGACAATCTTGTATGGACTTCGAGACATCCCGTTGCCTTAACTCCGAGTAAAAATCTGCCAACTCTTTCTGCTTACATTTAATCTTGTATCTAACGTTACCAAATTCGTTTTTGTCCCAAGCTTGCAGCGCTCTACCACATTCATAAATCGCCTGTTGAACATCCACCATGGGGTCTTGATTCCAATTTTCCTTAATTACAGCCTCCAACCCTTCATGCTTCAACCACATACTTTCAAATCTAAATTGTTTTTTAGGAACAAAATCCAATGGTACCTTATCCAACAATTTGATTAGGAGTGGCAGGTGATCCGAACTTGAATTGATTAAATTTTGAACATAAGAGTATGGGAAGCGATTAATCCACTACTTCGTAACAAAGCAACGATCCAGCTTTTCAAAAATCATGCCATGTTCATATCTCCTTGACCATGTAAAAGCAGGTCCTTTTGATGGAAGTTCATTAAAACCACACTCTTCCACTACTTCTCTAAAGCTTTCCATCGGTCTTTGAGGTCTCAAATTGCCTCCTATCTTTTCATCATTGGATTATAGTTCATTGAAATCCCCCGAGCAGAGCCATGGAAGTTGAGATTGCGAGGCAAGTAGATTTAATAAAGTCCAGGATTCATGTCTACGATTGGTTTCAGGATGCCCATAAAATCTTGTAAATCACCATTTATCAACCTCAATCTCCCCAATAATAACATCTATATGGAAATTGGAGTAAGACAAAACTGAAACTGAAATTTCATTATTCCATAGCAGCGCTAAGCCACCTGATCTACCCCTACTACTAACACTAAAACAACAATCAAAACCTAACTTACACATAATCCACTCCATCTCAGAAGCAGAACGTTTGGTTTCCGAAAGGAAAATAATACTAGGATTATTACAATTTATTAAACTATAAAGAGAAAAGACTGCTCGAGGACCACCAAGGCCTCGACAGTTCCAAGCTAAAAGACTCATTGCTCTCGGCGGGGATGAGTTTCCCCCATCCCGGCTGTTTGATTGTTTTGACTTGCAGATTGCTCCACCTCATTACCAGTAGTACTTCCAACCCTTGGGTCTTCTCCCGCCGCCTCAGCAGTTTAATAGATTGCGGCTCCAAAATCGTCATCTTCTTGGTCTGCCATCTCCCTATTCCACTCTTTAGATCGTTTCTTTGTCCCATTGTTGAAGAAATCATAATTCGGTACTCCTGAGTTCCTTTTCTGCCCAATCTTTAGGTTCGAATCAGGACCTAAAAAATCAAAGGTGTACTTACCCGAAACTCGTGTTGTCTTCTTCCATCTTCTCACCTTCCTTCCTGATTGTGGCGAGGAGGCTCCAAAAACAAAAGGGGACGATGGAGTATAAGACTCTACCTCCAAAGGAATATAGTCATTTGCCTTGCTGGTCAAAACTTGATATTGTGTAGAAGGAAAGCCTGTTTGTGGCTTATCTTGATCCGCTTGCAGTAGGTTTTGGTTCGAAGGTCCAATTCCAGGTATTACTGGGCCACAACCTAAATTATTTCGGCCCAAATTCGCCCCTCCAATTCCATCACCCAAATCAGCAGCCCCTATTCCATCTTTCTTACTTGGAATCGTTTCCCAAAGCCCTCGACCAGTTTTGCCACATCAACCACTTCCTTCCGCTTCTCACGCCAATCTCTCAAAGCAGTGAAGAAGTCTGCCAACAACTTTGTTCCCCTTTCAATTTGCGCCACCATCTTTGGAGGAGAAGCCACATTTCCCAACTGCCTTCTAGGTGAGTTGACCTCCACATCCTCTCCCACTCCCTGATTTTGCGCCCCAATTGAAGCACCTGCCTTGAAATCAAACCCACCTGCACCTCCTTCGTTGTCCACTGTACGCGCGGCCGGTCTCCGCCCCTTAAGTAGTAGGCTGTCTACATGGTTACCAAAAGCGTTTGGCATACCAACCCTGATACAGAGCTTATTGAATGGCGAGGAGGTAGACCCCTATTGCCATTGATAGGAGCCGTAGCCCCCAGGCGAGATCGAGACAGCAAGGTTGTTTGGCGAGTCTTAACATCAGGCACCTCTGCTCGTATACTGTCATCATACTGCTTCTCAATATACTCTTGCATCTTAAGCATCGTTACAAACACCGGGCAATCGTTATCCAGGTGAACTAGAAGCCCACATACCCTGCAAAACGATGGTATTTTCTCGTATTTGAAACGAACATTAAGCTCACCTTGTGAAGTTGATACTGTGGTTGTTTTCTTCAATGGAGTTTCCAGATTGAGTATCACCCTTACTCTCAAGAACCTCCCACAAGTGTCATCCACCTCCAAGACCGGTCCCATTATTTCCCCAATTGCAACACCAATTTTTGTGTTCATCATTAACATAGGTAAGTCGAAAATCCTCAACCAGTATTGGCATCGATCAAACTCAAATTCAGTTCGAGTTTGTATACCATCAAAATCCTTGAGAACCAATAAAGCTCGATTGAAGCACCATGGTTGAAAGACCGGGACTCGATCTCGCTCCACCTCATCCTCAAACTGGAAAATAAATAAGTTATCCCCTGCTTCCTTGACCATGAATGCCCCCTCCAGTCGCCAAGCCAGGAGCATTGCTGTCTTTAATCCATCAACATTTGCTTTCCTTTTGGAGAACAGTCGGCCTACTAAGTGAAACCAGGCCAGTTCTCCCTCTTGTCCCCCCACCCAATCCTGGTCATTGACTACTACATTATCCCCCCCTTCACTCTGAATGGAAAGCTTGGAACACATATTGGAAAGAGCACCCTCCATGGTAATTGAGAAGCGAACAGTGTGTGGAAGGATAATAGAAAGATTTGGAATAAGGAAGCCAAAGGAGAATGAAAGCCACCATACCCATCTCCTCAATATTTGTAGAAATACCAAAATATACCCGTTGGTGATAATCTGATAACAACAAATTTGAAATTCAAATGAAAGTCTATTAGAATCAGATAGATGATGCGAAATCCAAACAGAAAAATCCTTAGGATCGTCCCTTGATACATGGAAATCCAAGGCTGCCAGCTTGTACTTGGACAAGGGTAAGACTCTACCGGAAAGAAACCAGACAAAAGGAACATGCGTAGGCAAGAGAGAAAAAAGCATATTATTTATTATATTGACACAAAATATTCATTTCTCTGCTTAAGCAATGACATTTAAGGAAATATGTTTGAAAAGTAAGGGTATAATGGACAATTCAAAAATTTTACAAAAATTGTACATTTATATATATAGTATAGATATATAATCAAGTTAAGTCATATTTAAGTTAAATTATCTAAATATAAAGTTAGATAACCAAATGTTTTAAATAAAAGTTCAATATTCATTTTTGTCTAGAGTAGTTCGAAGGTCAAAATGTATCTTAATTTTAAGCTCCTATATATATATATATATATATATATATATACTAAATATTATTTGAAAGATCCAGGAAATTTACCAAAGGCCCCTTTTGAGGATCGATGAGGAGGCTCCATTTGAACATTTTTTTGTCATTTTCTGTCTTTTCTCACTTGCCAAATTACTAAGAAGACCCTAGGTTAGTTTCTAGCCAGTTCTTGCCCTTGAGCCCTTTTTTGTAATTATTCTTTCCTTTCACATAAATGTTATAATAAATCCTATCCCCCTTAATTATCTAGAATTGTAACATCTCTTCAGGCCTTTCATGTCCATATGAAAAAGAGAGTAAACTTAGTTTTTGTTTAAGTGCTACACACTTTAGAGGAGGAAACAAAATTGAAGCTATTGCACCTATCCATGTAAAATCTAATATTTACTATTTATTGTTAACTTTAGGGCATATGCTCAATGTTAATAGTATAGCCTTTTAAAGATGCAACACATTTTAAATGATAGTACTGAAGAAATTTTCTACGTATCAAACAATTTAATTTTAATAGAAAATTGTTCAAAGAAGTAGATTTCTAAACGCCCGACACGCCAACGCGTGCCGATCCACTTGTATTTCAATGATTTGAAGTTCATGGGAGTTCAACTGATATTATATCGAAAATTAGAAGTAATTTGAAGTTCAAATCTTATTATAATTTGTTGAAAATAAATCAAGATAGGAGATAACAACATAGAAAAAAGAGAAATTGCATTAAAATTTGTGTGAAATTGATTACAATACCAAGACTTTTATATTAGAACATATGATTAAATTCTCCTAGACATAGGACTAATTATTCCTAAAGCCAAGGTTTAAGAACCTAAAATATTTGCTACATATAAACTAAGAAAATCTACTGCCAACAAAAAACTAACAAAATCTAAAAAATATATATATATATATATATATACTAAATATTATTTGAAAAACCTAGGAAATTTACCAAAGACCCCTTTTTGAGAATCGATGAGGAGGTTCCATTTGAATTTTTTTGTCATTTTCTGTCTTTTCTCACCTGTCAAATTACTAAGAAGACCCTAGGTTAGTTTCTAGCCATTTCTTGCCCTTGAGCCCTTTTTTGTAATTATCTTTTCCTTTCACATAAATGTTATAATAAATTCTATCCCCCTTAATTATCTAGAATTGTAACATCTCTTCAGGGCTTTTATGTCCATATGAAGAAGAGAATAAACTTAGTTATTGTTTAAGTGCTACACACTTTAGAGGGAGAAACAAAAATTTAAGCTATTGCATATATCCATGTACAAACTAATATTTACTATTTATTGCTAACTTTATGGCATATGCTCAATGTTAATAGATTTCTGAACACCCGACGCGCCAGCGCGGGCCGATCTACTTGTATAATATTATTTTTAACATTCCCCTCAGACTCAAGATGCCAACTTGATTTTGAAAATCAATTCTTGAGAACCGCTTGGAAAATGCCAACTTGAGTAGTTGCTGCGGCAAAAATCTCTTGCTAGAGTTTTCGCGGAGAATTCTTTATAACAGCATAGGGGCGTGCCAGTCAATTTGCTGAAATTGACAAACAGGTTGTAAAAACTGGATCTGGTGCACGGAGCAGCAGATTAAAAGATCAGAGCAATTGTGGGGACTGGATCAAAGTCACACCGGAGCATTTAAATCATTGGATCCGCAAGCGAATTGCTTTCCATCTATGGGCCTCTCTCTATTTGGATCAGATCTAGGAGATCTGCTTTAATTGCAATTGAAATTGAAAAGAAAATAACAAACTGATCTGTTATTTCCGAATGAGAAACACGTGCACAGTGTTTGTATGCCCGGAGACAAGATTGAAACAAGAGAAAAACACTAAAAGAGTGTTTGATTGTGCTGAGACAAGATCTAAACAAGGAAAAGTTGATGAACGAGTGAAGAACTCGTGATGAACATGTTGAAAATGGCGCAGAGCCAGAGAGAAAATAAGCACGAAGCTTGGTTTTTTACGCGGAGCAAGTTTGTAGCTGCAAGAGCTGGTTTTTGATTTCTCGGAAGAAATGTTTGAGATGCGGAATCCTCTGAAACCTGAGAATGGCCTCCCTTTATATAGGGGGCGGCATGGGCTTTGGCATTAATGGGCTTGCCTTGCTAAGAAAGGCAAAATCCTCCTCCTATGCAGATGACAGCCTCCAGGGAGGTGCAGTGAAGCTTCCTCCTTCTTCTGACTACTTCCAACTACTGGGGAGAAGACAAAATATGTACTAGGACGCCACTCTGCTTGGATGGGAGATGGAAATCTTCCTTCTGGGTGGTTGATGACAATTCTTCCTTCTGCCTATCACATTGCAGCATGCCTTCGTTGCTTCTTTTGTGCTGAATTTAGCTAATTTGACTAAGTAGTGGCCAATTGACATCATAAATTAGACTTTGAACACCAAGGCCATGAAATTACTCATACTCAGCCATATTTAGCTCTTCAAACTATGAAAATAATAATTAATTAAGAAAATGGCTTAAACCGGGGTGAGAAAGCCATATATCCTTAATTGAAAAGAATGCAAAAGTTGCAAACGATGTCGGAATTAACCAAAATTTCACCAGTAGGCTTAGATTATCTCCATGAAACTATGGAAAAAATCTCAAGTGAATTCGAGCTCTCTATCAAGGTGAATTTGGTTTCACTCTCCAAAATGTCCTTAACTGAAAACCGGGCATAAGTTTTTACTCCGATGTTAGAATGAGGTGAAGTTTTACCAAGATGATCTACATAGCTCAAGGATCATCATGGTATGCTCCTTGGTAGAAATCGCAGCCTCTAGCCTCTTCAATTGATCAATTTTGTCATTTTGTCCTTAATTGAACAAAATACAAGTTGCAAATTCGCCTCCCGGGAAGGGGAACAACGCTAGGCGATTTCTCCACTATGGTTGGTCGACTATATGGAGGAGGTGTGAGGTTGAAAATCTCATGCCTCTCTCACGTGCATAGATGTTTCTTTTGCTGACAAACTTTAGCTCTCTGCCTCTTTCCTGCAGGAAGAAAAAAAATCTCTTTGCAGGGCAGAGGGCAGCCTCTCCTCTGTATGGGAGACGACTTGGGCCTTGCTATGTGAGTCCATGAGGTATTTTTCATCTCATGGGCAGATGACAAGCAATTTTCCTTTTTTACTTGTTTGCCTCCCTAGCAGGCAGTAATATCAAAGGAAACTGCTTCCGATTGATTTTATCTGCCACTCACTCAGGCAGGGGCGGCACATGTGCTATTTTCTTTAATAATTATTCAATAAAATAATTATTTTTTATTTAATAATTAATTAATTTAAGCCCTTGGAATTAATTTACAAGACTTTCCTAATCCAATTAGGACTAGGGTGGTGTAGAAACCTAGTTTCTTTAGGATTTTTGATTAAATCCTAACCACACATCTTGATTGTAATTATGATAAGACCAATTTACCCTCAATTGTAAATTGAGATATAAACAGTAGTACCAGACGGATTGGAATCAGTAGGGTAGAGCATAGTTCGGTTTCGACTTTTTTTGTCGTTTTTTTCGGTTTTCAATTGTAAGATAAGCGTAACCGAAAGCTGACCGAGAATTCAATGAAATTGATGACGGTCGATGCCATCGATTTTGGTCAGTTCATTCGGTTTTAGGGTCTTTAATTCCAAAAAAAAAAAAAATTCCTCAATCCAAATCTAATTTAATATTTCAGCCCAAACTTTTTCATGCCTTAGTTATTAGCCCAAACTTTTCAATACGGGGATAAGTGTTTCTTCATTTCGTTTTCTCATTCTTTAACCTTCTGTTTTTTTACCGTGATATATTACTTGTCTCCTTCCTTCACAAATGGCCGTTAAATGTTAGTTTCTGTTTTTCAAGTTTTGGCTTTTAGTGTTAAGAACTCTTTCATGTCAAAGTAAAGAAGAGAGAAAGATGGTGGTGGAGATGATGGACAAGATGGGAACTTCACGCTGGTGGTGGTTTGAGAGTCATTACAACGATACTAAGCACTCTCCATGGCGTCAATCCACTCTTTTTGCTAAATCCCACTTTGTTTTTCTACTTTGTAGTATATGATATCAAATATGATCTTTCTTTTTCTTTTTGTGCTATATAACTTTCTTCAGTTGATTCTAGCGGTTAGAATACAAGGTTTATCTTTAAGTTTTTTTGGTCCGGTCAGTTTTAGTCCAATTATACCAGACCTAATCACCGACCGTATAGACTCTTGCACCATCAGTGAGCACCGACTCAACCGACCGACACCTCACAACCGAGCAGCCGAGCCGACAAGGCCCTATTGTGTCGGTTTCGATTGGTTGAGTAGGTGCTCACCGACCAATGCTCAGCACTAGGAATCAGAATAGACATCGGACAACGGATTCTGAACAGACAACGAAATACGGGACTGACTGCATTACTTAGGATCGACAAGTCAAAAGCGGAACACGGGAGCGGAACACGAGATCATAAAATAGAGACTGAATGCGGGACCAACATGTAAGCAAAAAAAAAAGGTCCATCACGTCAAAGGCAGAAAACATGATCGAGAGGTGAAACGGGACTAGAACGTTAAAAAGTAGAATACAAAATTAGGAGGTTAAAAGCAAAATACGAATAAACATAAAACGGAATACAGGACCGGGTGTTTGAAAATAGCTAGACAATAAGTGTAAAAAAAAATGATGACAGGAGGCAAAACGGGTATGGTAGAATCAAACAAAACACTGAATAACACATGATAAAATGGGGAATTCGACGATGGAGAGTGGGTGCATTGAGGAGAACGGAACGTTAACTAATGGTGGTCCGGATTCCAATGGCAAGGTCAAAAGAAAGAGCTAAGCACAGTGACAAGGGCGGTAAAGCCTAAAACAGAAGAAACATAACCTAGCTCTTATACCATGTTGAAAATAAAATAAGAAAGAAGATAACAAGACAAAAACGAAAGAAATTGTATTAGAATTGATGTGAAACTGACTACAATACCAAGGCTTTATACTATAACATATATGACTAAATTCTCATAATTACACTAGGATATATACATATATATATATATATATATATACTAAATAGTATTTGAAAGACCCAGGAAATTTACCAAAGGCCCCTTTTGAGGATCGATGAGGACGCTCCATTTGAATTTTTTTTGTCTTTTTCTGTCTTAAGCCCTTTTTTGTAATTATTCTTTTCTTTCACATAAATGTTATAATAAATCTTATCCCCCTTAATTATCTAAAATTGTAACCTCTCTTCAGGCCTTTCATGTCCATATGAAGAAAAGAGAAAACTTAGTTTTTGTTTAAGTGCTACACACTTTAGAGGAGGAAATAAAATTGAAGCTATTGCACATGTCCATGTACAAACTAATATATTTAATTTATTGCTAAATATGCTCAATGTTAATAGTATAGCCTTTTAAAAATGCAACACATTTAAAATCATAGTACTTTCGAAATTTCCTACGTATCAAACAATTTAATTCAAATAGAAAAATGTTCAAAAAAGTAGATTGATGAATGCCCTACGCGCCAACGCAGGCCGATCCACTTGTATGACTAATTATTCCTAAACTCAAGATCTAAGAAACCTAAAATATCTACTATATTAATTATAAAATCAAACTGAATCTAAGGAAAAATTAAAATACTATTATTTTCAACAATAATATAGAATAGTTATACTACACAAACTTATTAAAAAAGGGTAATTATTTGATACACCGGCAGTGTAAATTTTGGACTCCACAAGCGGGTTGTGGAGTTGACACATGTCAATTTTTTAATTAATTAAGTTTTAAAAATTTCAATCTAGTCCCTAGAGGACACATATCACCCTTCAGAACCCGCTTGTATAGTCTGCTAAACTCCACTGACGATGTATTGTATAATTTACCTTAAAAAAATTGATACATAATACCTTTTGCAATCAATTATCTATTTAATATTCGAACTATTCAAAATGATAATAATAATATCAGCCCTTTAATTCTGTTTGTGCAGCTTATTAAATTTCATTGTTACTGTATTGAATAATTAAAGAAAGTGATATATATATATTCCGTTATAGGAGAAAGTAAGAAATTAATTAAGAGCCTAATTGATTCCTAGCTAATTTCCTATGTACCAAACCCCACTTTCCTAATTTTGTAGGATACCTAAAAGTACCGAAACCTAGCTAGAGCTATATCAAGTATCAACCTAAACCTCCGTCCCCTTCTAGAAGCTTTTTTTGTCCCAAAATATAAGTCCCATTTCTAATACTACTCCCATCCAATGATTTCCAATACCCCTCTGGATTACTGACACCTGTTTAAAATAAATTCAATGGCTAAGATTAAATTAAAACCCCAACCCTCTTTTGCTGTTAAACTCACGTCTCCTCACTCCGTTTCCCCTTCCTCCCTCCGTTTGCTAACCTAACGTTTTTTTTCCTCTCCTTCTTCCTCTTTCATAGTCCTATCTAGTTCGATTTCTTCCTTCTGGATCACCTGGTTTCAGGATCAGGAGAGTAAACAGACGGTTCAATGATTTCACTAAACGATTCCCGCTCCCTTTATCGCGATAGGGGGCGATTGGCTGTAGCATGGCAGGTTATTTGTGAAGTTGATGATTTCGTTATTACTATTAACCTGGAACAAGAACTGGATTGGACTGATTTCCCTCGGAGAGATCATTACAAATATGAAAAGTTGAGTCTAATATAGCGGAAAAAGCTTACTATATGGAGACTATTTGTGCACTTGGCGGCGGGAAAAATTCTTTTTGTATGTAACAAAGAGGTTCTCCTTGCTATAATGCTGATGATTTCTGTGACCGAACCTGCAGTCTTTTTTTTTTTCCTATTGTACGAGGTTCCATTGTTCACGAATATGTCCATTCAAATAGCCAATGATTTGAAGTTGGAAGATGAAGATATTATTATTGATGCAATGAATGACCAGACGTCTGGTGGCTGAAAAATTGAAAATGGCAACTAGGATGTTGAGGGCTTTCTATATTATTTTTTCCAGTCTGTTTAGACATATTATTTTTTGCAGATTTAGAATGAGATTTATTAGAAAAAATATACATCATCCACCCAAATTAATCTACAAATTTCCAGTACGAGTACAACTCATTCTATGCAAACTAAAGTGCTTGAAAACTAATCACTTTTCCAATCATCCAAATCACATTACAGCTAAAAATTCTTGCTCATTGTATCCCATCCAAATAAGGGTCCTCCTTCTCTTGTAGAGAACTTGTAATGTTCTTGATTCTAAATTCAACATTTGCACCAGTATTCCAATCTGGAGAAATTTCCTATATTGGTACAATCATAGATTATTGAAATTATTCAAACAAATAATCAAATAATATTAAATTAGTAATGAAACATGAATAAAGACCATATATAAATAACAAATGAATCATAAAAGATTTTATAATCACCTGCATTCCATCATCTCGCAAATTGGAAGAAGTGGGGTTAGGACTCACTAACATTTGGTGTGAGTTTTCACATTCTAGTGGCTTCTCAGGATCCTTCCTTTTCCTAGAAGGCTTATTCAAATCCTTTTTCTTTGTAGGCTTCTCCAAACCTTTCTTCTTTGAAGTCTTTTCAAGACAACCCTTGAAGCGACGAGTACCTTTATGTGCGCTCTGTTTCTTCTTCAATCCCTTAGCCTTTATGGCTTTAGTGTTGCTTGGATTAATTACCTCTACTTCAATATTGGTACACGTTGCACTCTCACCACAAGCTTGACCAAGGGATGTTTCTTTTAACTTTACCATGAGTTCATTAGCATATTTGGCAGCCAATTTAGAACCAACTTCAGACTCACAAGCCATGGTTGCAATTCTAACAAATGTAGAACATAAAATTCTATATCTACTGCAAACCTTCAACTTTGGATTTTCTTCTTGTTCACCCTTATCAATATCCATAAAACCTTCTCCCATTGGATCTTTTGTCCACCTTTTCAAAATATATCGACTAGGAATTTCTTCTTTCACATTCATTAAATCAAGGATTTTCAAGATGTGGCTGCAAAGTATTCCTTGAAATTCAAAATTCTTACAACTACATGAAACCTCCATACTTGTTGGGTTCGCAACGACTTCATGATCTCGTTTTTCCTCAACTGCTTTAACTTTATATACTTGGTTTAATCCTTCTTTTTTACATTCTACAACCACTATGATTAAGGATTTCACCCATTCATCTTGGAACTTGTCAAACATACTTGATGTGTACACAGCCCTTGCATGCTTCAACAAAGGTATGTCAACTTTTAGATTAGGTAACCTTTGAGTCATATCATATATTGCATCCAATTCATTATGACGTTTATCCATAAGGGCATTTTCATAATGTTTAAAGAACCTTACCACATCCAAAGTAACCCTGAGGTGCATTTTCAAGTCCTTATTAAAGCTCTCACTCAATTGTGTGGTCCTCAATCCGGCTGAAAATGTTTTTCTTCCATATGCCATCGACCATTTCTCTCTCACTGCAAAGGTACCTACAAACATGAATATTTTATCTGTATAAGGCATAAGCCACCTAAAATATATATCTGATAAATACCATATTATAATTCCATTTTCAAAGGGATAATTAATAAAAGTGCAAATTGTCTTCAATTCATCAAGAATGGTAATTTGGTTGAATTAGTAACTCAAAACTAAGATAATTCTTGGGTTAAGACTTGGGATTAAGAAAAGAGGTAAGATTAAGACTAGTCCATCAGAAAATGGTTTAACAACAATGCAATTGGAAGGGGATTTTCCAAAGAGGAATGATGAGAGAGATAATTTACATGTCCAAAAGTGCAGTACTTGAAATGAAAGAAGATTATAGTTGTACGGACAAAGTGTGGGGTGGATGGACATGGAAGTCTAGGATCCAGCTATGAAAAGGAACCTACAATTAGAAACTTTTAACAACCTTTTTAGCTTTGTTAAGCTTCAAATTGTTTGCCAGAAAATGAAAAAAGAGCAAAGAATTGCAACAAAAGCCCACCCATTGTTGCAACTTGCTATCGTCCAAATAGTTGTAAACAAAAACCTGCATGTTGGCTAGTGGCTGTTTGGCTGTTTCTGTAAGTTTAGAAATTGAACAATAAATGGCTCTTTTTTCTCTTTAAAATGTAGTGAAAACAATGGATGAAAACTGTAAATAGCAGGACTCGCTAGACTTTTGGACGAAGAAAGAATTCTGATAGATTAGCTGCACAAATTCTTGATGGTCATTTTCGGCCCAAAGACCTCAACATCAAACATTATATTATAAAGACTAATTTTTCTCATTTTACCAAAATTTTGCACTAAGTCAAGCTAGGAAGAATGGTCAATAATAGACCCTATGATTTAAAGCAACATGGGATAATAATATCAAATAGTTAAAGCAAGCTGTACCTTTTAGCCATTTATTTTCTCGAAGCCCATATGTCTCAAGCATAGTCTCCCAAGCCTTCAGAAATTCTTGTTCATTTTCATACTCATATATGAGTTTGTTGAAATCATAGCCAAAAGACTCTGAACTCTTATATAGATGACTAAGGTGCTTATAGGCATTATTCCCTAAATGGTACACACATAGTCGATGATATGACTCAGGCATCACCACTGCAATTGCTTTACTCATTCCAGGATCTTGATCTGTCAAAATCGTCTTTGGCCTCTTTTCAGACATAGATCTAAGAAATGTCCTAAACAACCATTCAAATGAATCACTTGTTTCATCATACAATAAAGCAGCACCAAAAATCACCATTCTTCTATGATTATTCATTCCAACAAAAAGAGCAAAAGGCCTATATTCTTTATTAGTTTGATATGTTGTATCAAACGATACTACATCACCAAACAGATCGTAGTCTGCAATCATCTTTGAATCAGTCCAAAATATATTGGTAATCAAATCATCAACATCCAACTGTATAGAAAAGAAAAATGAAGGATCTTCAAGCTTTTTTTTCTCAAAATAATCTAACAAGCTACCTGCTTCTCCTTGCATCAAGGACCTCTTGCGCTTGGTGCGTAAATAATTCTTCTTGTCCCTTGAAGTGAATCCCAAGCTCTCCCGACCGCCTGATTCTCGAGAAATCATTTCAAATGTGAGTTTTGGAGGTAGACCAGAGTCATCAGCTAAGTCCAACACATATGATTGAGGTTCTGTTATTTTCCTTTGCGAGGGTAACATATGAGCACATGGTTTGGGAGCAAGGGGATGATTATGATTTTCTTCAAAATCAGTAATTTGATATTTACCATTGGACTGACGCCGGATGATAATGTGAGCCAAGCAATCTGTTCTAGTCTCTTTTCGTTGAGTTTTCACCAAAACATCTTGCTTTTTAACTTCACGATGACCTTCTTTGAAACATGTAAACTTCCTTGATGTTACATAACCAAGTTTCTTGTTCCTATTGACATACTCCTTTCGAATACTAAAACCAATCTCTCTAGCATATGCATTGTAGTATTCATAAGCCTCATCTTCAGAATTAAACTCCATCCCAAGATTGATTGGATTGAAATGCATAGGTGGAAAATGGTCAACTTGAGATACATCAAAAAGCGTTTCAATTGTTGAACTAGGCAACTCATTGCTCTTGATATCCATAACCTTATCATAAAGAAAGAAGTAAAATCTCAGATTCAGGTAAGCTAATTTTTCTTGGGACAAATTGAAACAGTATTCACAAATAGCTTAACATACATATATTTATATGCATTGCTTTCCTTTTCTTTTCACCATAGCATCCAAAGTATTCATCTTGCTTTTCATCTTTCTTCACTTTTTATCATTAATATATTCATTGCTTTCTGATATAACACAATCTGTAGGGTTTTCAAATATTCCTTCTTTTATCTCATTTGCTACAAATGAAACATGTTTTAATTCCGATTCCTCTACTAAAGCCCCTTTTAAACTCCCATTAATCAATAAAAAAAAATTAAATAAAACTAAACATGAACCACCGAACAAACTCTAATCTTAAGAAAATACAAGTAATAAAAAAAATTAAATAAAACTAGCACACCCAAAGGAAATTAAACAGGAAATTAAACAGGGTCTCGTAAAACCCAAAACATTGTCACTTATAAGCAAGAATATTATCTGATTTTCTAACAAAATTATATTGAAAAATTCAATTTTTTATTAATTATCATCACTTTTGCTGGCAACATACCAACCATGGATTAACAACAAAAGATTTCATACCTGGATTTCCAAACTTTGTAGGTGATTCTAAACCGTGGCAATACTCCTCTGGTTGAATATGAAAACTTGAAGCAAAGTTGTGTCCATGAAAAGATAAAAAAAAGTTAACAAAAATTTGTGTTAGTTCACAATTTTTACAGGCGTTCATCCAAGATAAAGCTTGGATAAGAAAGGAAAAGAATATCACCACCTGATTTTGTGAGGAACTCTTCATTGTAGAGAGCTAAAATTTAGGGATTTCTAATAATCTTCTCCTTTTTTGGTGCTGGGTTTTGGCGCTAAATAGTTTTTTTCTTTGGGTATTAGTCGTTGTTGATGAAGGAGAGGTAACAGAGCAAACGGAGGGAGGAAGGGGAAACAGAGTGAGGAGACGTGAGTTTAACAGCAAAAGAGGGTTGGGGTTTTAATTTTAATCTTAGCCATTGAATTTATTTTAAACAGGTGTCAGTAATCCAGAGGGGTATTGGAAATCATTGGATGGGAGTAGTATTGGAGGGGAGCCGAACCCACTGACGATGTATTGTATAATTTACCTTAAAAAAATTGATACATAATACCTTTTGCAATCAATTATCTATTTAATATTCGAAACTATTCAAAATGATAATAATAATATCAGCCCTTTAATTCTGTTTGTGCAGCTTATTAAATTTCATTGTTACTGTATTGAATAATTAAAGAAAGTGATATATATATTCCGTTATAGGAGAAAGTAAGAAATTAATTAAGAGCCTAATTGATTCCTAGCTAATTTCCTATGTACCAAACCCCACTTTCCTAATTTTGTAGGATACCTAAAAGTACCGAAACCTAGCTAGAGCTATATCAAGTATCAACCTAAACCTCCGTCCCCTTCTAGAAGCTTTTTTTGTCCCAAAATATAAGTTCCATTTCTAAATCCAATGCATATTTTACTTAAGTTACTCAAGTTACCCTTGTTAGTGGTAACATAATTTATGAAGAGAGATAATGAGTGGGAGGAGGAGAAAGAGTTAGTGAGGGGAGAGAAAAGAAGGACAAACTTGATAATAGAATTTATCAATTGACTGTTAAAGTATATTATGTTCTATCTAATTTCGTGTATTCATAAAAGTAGCTATGTGGTTTCACAGGCTCATAACATGTAATTAACCATCCAAAATCCAAATTCACATCAAATAGAATATGGCTTTTTATCGGCAACCACTTGTGAAAATGAATTTTGGAAACGTATAACAAGTTCATCATCAACATAATAGGGAAACAATGGTTTTTTATATGGCCATCCGGCATATCTGATAAGTCGATGAACAACATTTAAAATATAAATTGCATGAATAAGTTTTAATCCATGGGCGTCCACCTAATAGTGGGGATTTAGATAGTACTCAAACCCTTTCCCTTTAGATAATTGCACAAAAAGCAATACCAGGGCAGCTGACTTCCAAATTGTGGACCAAGGAATACCATATTTTCCTTTTCCAATCAACCCTTTGAGAAATGGCCAGAAGTTAAGCACAACCCACACACTACACAAGATCTCTGCTAGCCCTGACCCAATACCATTAGCTGGTGGTGTTGGTTGCAACCGAAATATCCAAATTGTGAGTGCTGTCAAGTGAACCAACAATAAAGTTGTACCGGGCACGAAAATTGGGGATTCATTAAATACACACCTTCCTACTTTCTCATCATCAAAAGTGGGTTGGTTTTTCGGTGTTATGTCGTAAACATTTTCACTTAATCCTAAATTTTTAAGCAACATGGTTAAAAAGGCCAATAACATGGAAGAAGTTGTTACTATTCTCTCCGATCTGTGACCATTCCACCATGCTCGTAGTGATTTGCCAAGCAGAAGATATAGAGCCAAGAACTCTAGCTTGTGAATCACGAAGATGAAAACAAGAATATAAACGATCGGTTCTTCTACCTACAAAAGAAACAACAAAGTACCAATAATGAAACATGCATTAATTGCCATCATACATCTGATTCGGTGGTAGAGTGTTGAACTTTAGTTTTAATGATT
Organism: Corchorus olitorius; assembly: GCA_001974825.2. NCBI lineage: Eukaryota > Viridiplantae > Streptophyta > Magnoliopsida > Malvales > Malvaceae > Corchorus > Corchorus olitorius. Next base: position 64,493 of record AWUE01012779.1, read on the forward strand.
AGGTTTCAATCCCTAGTAGTCTTAAGCAAGAAAAAAAAAGTATGCATAGTTTGATTGCGAATATTATGGTTTATTATCCTTTTTGCTCCCTTATGAGGCTAAGAACATTTTGCCCCTAAAACAAAATCAAGACAATTTTTCCCTGAACGTCCCGAATTTAGGACAATTTACCCCTGAACGTCAGGGGTAAAATGTCTTAAATTTGGAAAGTTTAGGGGTTAATTATCTTCAATGGAAAAAACGTTAATAAGCCCAACTATATAATTGATTAATTTACTAATTCTAAACTATTTTATACCTTAGGTAAGAAAGAGGTGTTGGTGATGATGCAGTAGGCAGAGAGCAGCATGTAGCAAACATCTGGAATGGAGTTAAAACCCCAAAGGGTAACGGAAAAATAGGCTAAAGCCTGCCTAAAATGGAGCTTGGACGTAAAAAGCAAGAAGATGGGACCACGTTTGCTAAAGAGAATTTCAGAAAGGCCTAAACCCCCATCTCTTCATTTGGGTCATACCGTCAAGTGCACCTTGTGCAGCATGGCACATAAATGCTGGTGGGTTGAGCCTCAAAAGAGTTGATTTCCAACCTATTTTATGGATTCTTAATCCGGTTAGAATATCATCTGCTAAAGTTCCATATGCGAATCCCACCTGAAAATATTGTTCGCATTGGCATTAATATCCTTCAACTCGTCTCATGTTGCAAATTCTATCAATTGGACCTGTCGGTTGATAATAAATTGCTTTTGTGATGTTAGAATTTTGAATTACCTCTCTGCCCCAACTTGTATTATTTTCATAGTCACAATCGGCAACTTTGCTAGCTGAGTACTCAATGGTGCTTGCAATATTACATGGAAAACTTTGTCCTTCTGAACCAAATAAAATGGAAGCCACCGATTTACAGAACTCCCTGGAATTTCCAAATCGTTCTTCTAATTTTTGGTCATCTTGCAGTGTTTTTCCTGCTTATATTGAAGAAAAAAAAATAAAAGAGATACTAATTAAGGAAACTTAATACGATATGCATATATCAATAATTCTTTTTGCCCCACTAAGTCTATCACCAAATCTTACTCCCTAATGTGTCACCAAATTTAATCCCACTTTCGATGAAAACATACTTTTTAAAGGATAAGTCTTTAATATACGCATATCCGGCTAAGATCGGAATCAACATAGGGTGGAGTCAAACAGATCATCTGTAGGAATCTTACACTCGGTTTCCTGCTACAAACCCCAATCACAAGGGTGAGTCAGATTAGTAGGGACCAAAGTGACTGTCACATACAAGGTGCTTATACCAATGATTATAGCATATATATGGAATATAATAAAAACTCAGTACTAACCTTTAACATTCTGAGCAATGTTTGGTGGTAATCCGTATATGATTTTACGTCTATGGATACATCCAGTTCCGTTATAAGTAGGCCCTTGGATCCCAGCCATACCATCTCCAAAAATCTATGAATGATAACATGAATGAATATATTAATGAAGCTTATGGTGGAAAATCACAGGAGAGAATTAATTTACATGTGGAAGAGATTAATCAAATGGTACTGACTTCAATTAGAGTTAGAAGCAGTTTGTTTCCAAATGGATCGTCTTCCAAATCATTGTAAAATGCAAAAGAAAATTGAGTAAAGCCACATCCTTGTTCATCATCCACGCCAAGTATTGAACAAATTCCGTGCTGAATAACCTTGGGATCGCTAGCAAACATGTCGCAATCCACATTCAAGATAAAGGGCGCATTGGTCATCAATCCCGACACTCTCGTCTGTTTTTATTTCCATCATATGTATTAATTTACCACAAGAATGATTAATGAAATATATACATACAGATTTGTGCATATATATAATTAGTTAATTAACATACCAAAACATTCAAGGCACCAGATTTGTAGTTATGTGGATGATTTGGACGCTTCTCTCTGGATATGTAAACTAAATGAGGCACTAAACTTGTTTCATCTTTCTTTTTTTGAGGGAAATTTCATCTTTCTTGTTTTCCCAAATAACCTGTAAGAAAGTTTATGATTTTTTTTTTGGCCAGAAACGAGGAAGTAAGAAAGTTTATGATTAATAAGGTGAAAATTGCATTATAAGCTAAAAACACAAATTAGCTTACTATATAATTACTAATCAAGAAGTAGTAATTTTTACCTTGACTATACTTGGATGGTTATTACGTTTTATGTTTAGGAAAACTGAATACTCAGGGGAATGATAACCAAGCTTCGGATTTTGGGCTGCATCTTCTATCTTTCCACAAAGCTGCTCATACTCATCCTGATAAATTTTAAAGAAACTTAAATTGGGTAGACACAACAGATTCACCTTTCGAAAACAAGAGTTCTTGATAGTTGAAGATGACGAAAAATTATAAAATGATGAAAACAAATGATATTCATGTCATTAATATGTATATAGTATTATATTTTTGGGTGATAATTAATTTCACGTCACATATTGCTAGTTCATTAATGGCTAAATTGGCTTAATTATTAGCCTTTTTTCCCATAAACTTTAGAATTAAGGACATTTTGCTCTCGACGGGCCAAATTGTCTTTGAATTGGAAGCTGATCCGTAAAGGTGGCAAAATGAACCTGACCTGAGAAAAATCTGAACCTAACCTAAACCTGATTGACTAAAAAAGTCAAATACCTGAATCCGAACCCGAACCCAAAAGAACCCGAACCCGAAAAACTCAAACCCGAAAAAATCAGAACCCGAAAAATCTAAAACCCGAACCCGAACCCGAACTTGAAAAAACCCGAATTCAATACTAATATTTGAAAATAAATAATAATTTATGAAAATTTCATATATGGTGTATAGTTTTTTATATGAATGTGTTTTAAAAGGTAAATTAATAAATTACATATAAAATTTGAAAATGTTAATGACATTATTCATTGGGGGAAAAAATGGGTAAATGATCTGGCTAAAACCCAGTCCGAACCCGAATTAACCTGACCCAAAATTGACCCAAACAAACCAACCCGACCCAAATTTAATTTGAACCCGAATAAACCCGACCCAAATTTAACTCAACCTGACTCAAGCTCGAACCCGAAAATGACCTGAACCCGAACCCAACCTGACCCGCCCAATAACCACCTCTATTGATCAGGGGATTAACTGTCTTGAATTTAGAAGTTTAGGGGACAAGTTATCCGAAAATATAGTACATAAAGCAAATTAAAAAGGCTAATAAGCCATTGCTAATTACCTTCATCCTTTGCCATTCTAGTTTGAAACCTGGTGAGTTATCAACATGAGGAGGCAGGGCTTTGGGTGCGAAGTATTGAAAGGGGGCTCTCACTTGAACATTGTACTTCTTACAAAATGGAACCCAAAGCTGCGCAAACTTTGAAGCTTCAACAAGGGAATAGAAGGTGAGAGCGGAACAACCGTCGTCGGAAACATAGCAAGTTAAATTTTTAGGTGGATAATCCAACGCCAACAAAGACAGAACAGTGTCTATTGTTACCAACGGTGGCTCAATCAGGGAATCTGCAGTCGTTACGAAAATGTCCACAGGGGGAAGTTCAACTAACCTGTTGAAATTAGAATAAAAAAAAGCTATGCCTTTAAATCAAGAATGATCATTAATTTATCAACAAACTCTAAAGTAATTAATGTTTTATTAGTACCTTGGGAAGAGATTTTCTGGGTATGTTTTGTGCTCAACGGGATTCCACCGAGTGATAAGCTTAAGAAGCCAATCAAAAGTGAACCATAATTCACATAAAAAGGCGAGGAGCCAAATATATCCATGATTGTTAAGGGAATTGAGACGATAACTGACAAGACAAAGGTAAAGGCAGAAGATAATGACATTCAAGCTTCTCTCGATTATGCTTTTACAACTTACTCTTTCACTCAAAGGGAGGGACTTTGGTTTGGCCATTGAGAAGAAAAAGATACTACTATCATTACCTGTTGGCCTCACTGTTATATATAAGAGATGAACAATGACTGTTTAAATAAACTAGTCTTCATCCCTGCGTTGCACGACCTAAAGTGTTTAAATTAAATTAAATGGTTTTTTAATAATAATTAATTATTATCTCAAAAAAATAATAATTAATTATAAATTAATTATAAATCAAACGGAATAATTGCACGTCTCTTTTACTTGAAAAACAAAACTTTTTTTGGCATTCAAAAAAAAGTAAAGAATAAATTTTAAACAATGATTTTGAACAAAAAAAATTAAATAATTATAGTAAATTAAACTACCAATACACCGCCCTTCAAGGAATTGATGAATATTTAATGATTATACAGCTTAGTTTAACTTTTAAACATTGATAATAATAGTTTTATTAGCTTATATTATAATTAGATTGGCTCCAAAACTACTAAAAAGTCTTCAATTTTTTTAAAAAAAATTAAAATGGTAAAAATTATTATAAAATATTGAAATTAACTAAATAAAATTAGAGTTTTAGTATAATAAAACTCTAAAAGTAATTTAAACAATAACATTTATGAAATATATTAAAAAATGGGTGATATATACATACTAGATCCATGGCACTCACTATGTGAGTATGGAGTACTAGTATTAAAAGGGTAGTTTTGTCTGAATAAAGAGTTAATGGTGGTTTTTTATTTTGGTACAATAATTTTTTTTAAATGATATAGATAAAAGTTAAATATCATATTTGTCCTTGGGTGATTTTCTTTCAAATATATACTATATATTATTTTTAGTGGCTATGGAAATTACTTAAAGGCCAAATTGAGGATTAATGCGGTGGCTCCATTTGGCTTTTTTTGGTCTTTTCTCACTTTTCGGGTGACTAAAAAAACCCTTGATGAATTTCCTCCCTTACTTTTTCCTGCTGTCTTTTTTTGTAATTTACAATTTTTATATTTATGATTAAGTGTGTTTTAATTACATATTAATTGTGTGTGGATATTAGGATTTGCCAGTTCAACTCCTCTGCCAGAATTCCAAAGGACTGGTGCTATAAATGTATCTTCAATAATGGTTGATTCATGGGTAAACTATTGACATTCCAGTTCTGTTTTCCTTTCGTCTTCATTTCTATTTGGGTGAGTTTCTTCTTACCTAACATTTCTCTAAATTGGTTTCACATAAACTCCGTTCTGTTTCCTAAAATTTCCAAACGGACGTTGATAAGATCCTTCCATTCAATTTAGCAGCGCCTTACGATGATATAATCTAAAGTGGAGAGCTTTCACTTCTCACTGCAACATTTTGAGGAAAATCTGGATTTATTTGGATTTATATTGTAGTTAGCCAATGCTAAGTACAATGATTTTGTGATGCATTGTGTAAATTACATATGTTCCTGCAAATGCTCTCAACTAATTCAATTTTCTTACGATAACTATACATACTCCTTGACTACAAAAAATTAGGCATTCCTTATGCAGAAGGCAAATTCTTTCACCTACCCGAGTTCATTAATTCAACAAGTACAATCAAGATTAAAAAATGACCACAGCGTACTATGCTTTTTTAGATGATCAACATACATTTCAAGCAACAATTAATATTAGCTTTATTTTGATGAATTATCTAGAGATGGAGGAGTAAAATATTAGTTTTATTTTGATGAATTACCTAGAGATTGAGTAGAATTTAGATAATGCATTTTTAGAATGAAAGAGAGGTCATGTGTTTTTCTTTATATATGCGAATGATTTCTTTTGATGTGTGAGTTTCTTCTAACTGATTAACTTATAGCCAATGCAATATCTCCTTACTAACCGACTTAAACAACTACAAAAAATATAGCCATAATAAGAAGATGACTGCAGCGCAAGCGCAGGCCGCCCTGCTTGTGTGTATTATTTTTGTCATTTTTAGTCTTTTAAGAACTTGAATTTGTCTCACGTTGTGGCACAATAAATTTTTTTAAATGATATAGATAAAAGTTAAATTCATATTTATCCTTCAATGGGTGGTTTTCTACTTTTCTTTCAAATGGGTAGCTTTTATTTTTGTCCTTTTTAGTCTGTTTTAAGAAATGAGTTTGTCACCAAGTCAACTCTTGAAACAAAACTCAAGTTCTCACATTATAATTAGTCTATATACTTCAAATATAATAGACCCATGGCACTCATTACGTGAGTATGAAAATAAAATAATATTAAAATAGTAGTTTTTTCAATTTTTTTAATATGTAGTCAATGGTAATTTTCTTTTTTGGCACAATGTTTTTTTTAATTGGGTAGTTTTTTTTTTTAAATGATATAGATAAAAGTTAAATATTATATTTGTCATTCAGTGGTGGTTTTCTTTCAAATAAGTAGTTTTTATTTTTGTCCTTTTTAGTCTTTTAAGAACCGAGTTTGTCTCACTCGAAGACAAACTCAGATTCTCACTTTATAATTAGTATAGATACTATATACTATATATAATTTGTGTATCCCACCAAAATTACTAAAAACCCAAATCTATTTTTTTAGGGTAGATATATAACTACCCCATTTTTATCTTTTCTCCCATGTGTTATTAGTAAATCCAAATTCAACGGGTCAATTCAAGTGTAAACTCAGGTCCAAATTTTAAAAAATTACCAAAAGCGCAAACGCATGGTAATTTACTTTTATATTTTATAAGATTTCCTAATAATCACAAAGTATAATCTATCATTCTTTTGCATCGTGGGATACATGTATATATAAGAATTTCTTTTATAATATATATATATATATATATATATATATATAGGTTCTTATATTAATATTAAAAAAATGTGTATCCAATGGTGTGGTGT
>AWUE01012782.1:0-64862 GCA_001974825.2 Corchorus olitorius
ACATTGTTATCATTATATATATATGATATATGATATATGATTTCTTTATTTTTTAATTAAAATCTTAAAAAATTTGTAAGAGAAATTATTGTTCTTTCTTAAAATATACCAAAGGCTTTTTTCTAATCAATATATCAATATAATGAATATTAGAATTAATTAGAGACACGTGTCGAGATTTGGAGGCCTCAACATTTAAAGAGTTTTCATATTTGTAGTGTACATTGTTATCATTATATATATATATGATTTAATTTATTTTAGATAATATGATTTATTAAGAGGTGCATAAATTTTACATCGGGATGTTTAATAAGCTTCATTTTGGCCCAACATTGTTATTTGACGATTAATTATTGACTTTTAATAATATAATATAGTTTGGGTTACATATATAGCAACTTAATTAATTTGGTTCCTCTTGAAACTTAAAGCACTGACGCTTACTTTTACCTCGGAGCCATTTCAACGATTGAATAATCTTTTGGTCTTCGGCCAAAAGAAAAATCTTTTGGTCAATCTCATGATAAAGTCTATCTTTAATCTTGTGCTAAATAAGCTTTTTATATCTACCAAATTACCAGGCAAGAGTTACATAGAAAGCCCCTATTAATTTTTGGCTTAATGCATTATTATTGTTATTTTTAGTTATGAATACTTTTCTTTCTCTAAGTTATGGAAAGATATGGTAAATTCACTATAATTGTAATATTTCCCATGATTATTTGAAATATTTTTTCTTTATAATTTATATTTATTTAATTTAAAAGAAAATATCTTCCTAAACTTTATAACTTTGACTTTAATTGTAGGATTTATATTTGATGCACAATGCACCACAAATAGTCACCTTATCATTGAACAAATAAAAGATTTAAAAAAGCTTATGATTAAATATAGACAAATTATTGTAAAAATAAAAAAAAAGTTATTTTAGGTAAAACACAATAACAACGAAGTTTCTCTATTTAGCCCAAAAAAAAGTTTTTCCCAGCTCTTCAATCTTAAATCTATTTTTATTTTTCTTTAAAAAAAATCTTAGATTATCACCAGAGGGAGGAGAGAATTAATTATAAAATAAATCTTGGTTTGATTTTAATAAAGTATGAAATTTTTATGGATTTGCTTTGGATTTGATGACTTGAACAATCATGATTTTTTCGGATTCTTCTCTCCTTTGGTGTTTTGCCATTTACTTCAATTTCACTTCGACAACCAAGTTGTAGGCTATTAGTTATAATTAGATTGAAGGCAAAGCAGTTAGGTATTTTTCTATTTCTTTTTCCAATTCCCTATTTTCCAAACTTCGAGAGAGAGATAATTTCACGTTAGAAAGATTAGTTATAGATTAGTATTTATAAAATTTACCAAGGACGTAATGTTACGTATTTCTTGATATTTTGATAACTTTTTAAACCATTTAATAACTTCGGATAATAAAATTAGTAATGTACATTATTTGTCAAGTAAAGTAAGATAGAAGATAAGGTGAAAGATGAAAATATACTATAATTATTACTATGTAAATATGGTAGTTATTAAGAATGTAAGATTGTTGAATTTGTTGACAGTATTATAACTTCTTTATATATATATATATATATATATATATATTAATTTTTAGTAACCCTATAAAAAATGGGTAAGTTTATGAGTAATGATTAATATTTGTAAGGATGTAAGGTTCTTGAGTTTGTTGATAGCGTCATATTTTTGTAAATAACCTTATAGCTTCTCAATAATTTTAGATAAAAAAAAAAATTGGTAATCCAAATGTCGTAACGTGCGGGTCCGGGAACCCTATCACTCCAACTTAAACAGCAGGAGTCGCCACTAACCAATTTCTAGATGTGATTAGTCACCTATTTACCAGTAAAACCTAGTTAGGTCTCATGCTTGGTAAAAACTGACTAAACCTACTAGTCTGATCTTCTAACCTAAATCCAGGTTCGGGAGTCCATTACGTTCAGGGAAGGATTAGCACCCCAGAGACGCCCGTCAAATGACGGTACCATTAGTCTAACCAGATTCTATGTGGGTCAAAATGAAATTTGTTGATTTTATCCTAATCTTGCTTATTAAGAAAATTATAAAAATAAATAAAAAAGGGTAATAGATAAATAGAAAAATAGGTTTTAAAAAAATAAAAAAATATATAATAATAAATAAATAAATAAATAAAAGATAAATAGGTTTAGGGATAAATTGATAAATAGATACAGAGAATAATAGATAAATAGGTAGGTAAAAGAAAAAAAGATAATAATAATAAGCAAATAGATAATAGCTAAATTAATAAATAAAAAGATAAATAGCAAATAAATAGATAATAGTTAAATTAATAAATAATAAGATAAATAGTAAATAAATAATAGATAAATAACTATAAAAAAATCTTTTTGGTCTTTTTTCTAATTAATGCAAAATCAAAATTATTATACCAATTCACGTAGTCTTGGGTTATTGAAAATTCTTTTCGAGATATATGCACGGAACTCCGAAGCATCCCAAAAGAAGACATTCAACGAGCCCCGAAAATTCGATCACTCGTGAAAGCCCCTTATTTGGAAGACTATGATTATTGGTTGTTTAGTGACATGACAATTAATAAATAACACATAAATTAAAAAACATAATTAAACATGAATGCATATGACCTAATCCTAATTTGGTTTTAATTAAAATAAAATTAAATCTAATTAATATTGAAGTATAATCAATTATTGAGCAATCAAAACTAATGCTAAGTTAATTATGAAATTAGACCATTAATTTAAACAATTATAACCCTAATTGCATGAATTAAAATTAAACAAACCCTTAATTGCATGAAAAACAAACTGTTGCATACCCAAACGAATAAATTAAAAAAAATAGTAGCCAAATCGCATTAAATCTCAAATTAGAATAAATATATAGAACTAAAATAAACTAAATTAAAGCAATAGGATCTAATTGCACAAATCTCAGGGACTTAGATGAAAACGGGATAAACTTGTTGTCTTTATGTGCATTGCATTACAAATAAAGGGGCCAGATTGCATTAAAATAGAAATCAGAATTATTACATATAGGGAACAAGTGATCAAATCGCAAAAGGTTAATATCTGTTACCTAAATCATGAATATAACCGAAAAACAAACAAAACAAATTAAAACATACATGCTGCCAGTGCATTGATCAAATCAATGAAACAAAACAAACAATTCTATTAGTCAATATCAATCAATTGTCTATACTCTACAGTCTACATGAAGGAACATATATTATTATTATAAGAATAAAAAGCCATAAATGAAATTTTACCAACTGAGAAAAAATTGATAGGCTAATTTCCACAGGTTGAATCTCTTTGGAAAGCGTGCTCTCTTTTTTACTTTTATTTCCTTTCTCCTTTTGATTTCACCACCTCTTTCTCTATTTTCTTTTGTCTGTCAAAGCTTTTTATTTCAGAGAATTTTCGGCTCTAACTAAAAAAAAAAACCTAAATCTCCTATCTAACCCTAGGGATTTATCTATCCTTTTATACCTAGAGTCATTCCCCTATTGGATTTGGACTCAATTTACATGAAGAGAAATAAACCCACTTACATGGATCCATAAAAAAATAATAATAATAAAACATGAGTTTCAATTTTGGACTAAAAATAATGGGTTTGTCCCAAAATTAATTAAACCCAAATTTCAGTGTCTACACCAAAATCACTAAGGTTGCGTTTGGTTCGTGGAAAGTAGTGGGAAAGTGTGGTAAGTTAGATAGGAAAAATAACTTTCCCATGTTTGGTTGGAGGAATCTAGTTTTAGGTGGGAATGACATTCCCATCTAAAAGGGTGGGAAAGTTCACTTTCCCAGGAAAGTGTTACTCTTTTTCCCTTGTCTTTCTTTTATATTCTCAAAATTTATTAACTTTCCCATGTTAACCAAACATGGTAATCCTATTCCTACAAAAATAAAAAATTATACTTTCCCACTAAAATAACATTCTTAGGAAAGTAGTGTGAATGACATTCCCACGTGATACCTAAGATACCACGAAACAAACATAACCTAAAGGTATACCTTTACCCATTTTTTATAAGGTTATTGACTTTATTGATAGCATTAACTAATATCTTAAAGTTTTTTAGAAACTTTTTAAGTAAGATTACTAATAACCTTTTGTTTGTTTTAGTTAAAAGTTACTGAAACTACAAAAAATGTAAGATTACTATATTCGTGGAAAGTATTTCTTAGTGCTAAGTAGAAAAGTTTTCATACCCACATGCGTCGCAATATAATCAAAGTAAAAGAGTTTACAAAAGATTTCATAACAAAATTGGTGTTTATTCTTGAGAAAACGCAAATGTATTTTTTATAAAACCAACGATAAAATATCGAGTCTCAAAATAATTTGATAAATGGTACAATGAATAGATCTAAATTTGTTAGTACATATATAACTTTTTTCATAACTTTTATAGCTTTCTCAGTAACTTAGTAATGTAAATTTAATAACATCAATTATTGATTAAATTGTTAGCAAAATTACTTATAATTATATGTTACTGAATTTTTTGGTCCATGTAAAGCTTTTTACATAACTACATAGCTTATATTGTAACTGTGTATTTCAAATTTAATAGCCTCCATTATTGTTGATGAAATTGTTATCTAATTAATTTCTAATGAAAATTTACTTAATTCTCTGGTTCATGTATATTGTTTTTGAAAAAATATATAACTTTTTAGTGAACAGTAACCACCTACTATCTAATAACTTCTATTATCGATAAAATTGTTTACAAAATTACTCAACGAAATTTGATGAATTTATTTCTCAAAATTTTTTTTTGAAAAAAAATTATTAGACAAATTTATCTTTTCAAAATTAACAATTACATTATGTAACTTAAAATGAGTTTGAATCAAAACTTCAATTCACAAAACTTCAACCCCACGTGTGAAACACGTGGCAAAATACTAGCAGTTATAAAGAGATCAAAGAGTCTCCAATTACTTAAAATTAAAATGGTAAAAATAAAATATTTATAAAAATATTAAATTTAATTAAATAAAAATACAGTTGTAGTAGAATAAAACTGTAAAAGTTTAAAAAATATCATTTAAGAAATAAATTTAAAAAATTCTAATATATCTAAGTTTTTTAAAATTAAAATACTAAAATGTTAAAGATAAAATAGTTATAAAGAGATTAGATTTAATTAAATAAAAATAGAGTTTTTAGTTGAATAAAACTATAAAAGTTAACAATGGCATTTAAGAAATATATTCGAAAAATAAGGGTATAATGGTCGATTCAAAAGTTTTACAAAACTCGTACTTTTATATATAGTATAGACTAGTTTTCTCTTCCACGTGCATTGCACGTGACCCATCATTTTTAAATTAAATGAAAATTAAAATAATAATTGAAATTAATTATAAGTAAAGCTGTCAAAACCTGATCCGAACTCGAAAACCCATCGGAACCTGATCTTACCAGAAAATGTAAACGACCAGACCCGACAAACCCGTAACTCAAATAACTGAAAAAATAAATTTAGATATTATATAATCAATATTTATTTGAACACATATCCTACTTCTTCATGATTAATTATTATGTATTTAAAATTCAAAATTAATATCTATAAGGACACACATGTCAACTCTTTAATCTCGTATATGCAATTTGCTGAACTTCATCGGTAGAAAATTGTCAAATAAATCGAATAATAAATATGGAAAATTATACTATACACCGTTAGTGGAGTTTAAGGGTTGATATGCGTCCCTTAGGGAATAGTTTTGAAATTTAAAAACAAAATTAATTCAGAAAATGGACATATGTCAACTCCTCACCCCGCTTGTGTTGTCCAAATTTTACACTGTCAGTGTATCAAATAATTGTCCAACAAATATATTAAATAAATTTAAGAATTAAACATTAAAAAGTTCAAGGCTGACACAATTAACCCGAGTCCTAAATCCGAAAAACCCAAAACCCGAATGACCCAAAACCCAAGTAACCGGATGCTAAGACCTGAACCTGTCTGACCTGAGACCTAGCAGACCCAGAAGTGATGGAGAAAGCACGAAAAGAGATTTATTCTATGGTGGGAAGGAATAGAATTTCGGAAGAATCAGACATAGAAAATCTCCCATATCTCAAAGCTATAGTAAAAGAATCTTTCAGGCTTCACCCTGGTGGTCCATTAGTGGTGAGGGAGTCGACAGAAGATTGTACCATTTGTCAAGCATCCAACCTAAAACCAATTGGCAATAGGTGGAAAGGCCCAGCCTCTATATAAGGCACTCAATCATGTCACACTTATACGATTTGGGATATTACTACTTTAACACGCCCCTTACGAGTTGCTCGTAACAACACATCGGGTCTACACGTGGACAACCGAGTATGGGGCAACGGGACAGACCTGAGCTCTGATACAATGTCAAGCATCCAACCTAAAACCAATTGGCATTGAACTTGCCTTGATTCACATTCAAATTTTCCAATTAACATTGAACTTGCCTTATTCACATCCAAATTTTCCAATTGACATTGAACTAGCCTTGATTCACATCCAAATTTTCCAATCAACATTGAACTTGCCTTATTCACATCCAGTTTTCCCAAATGATATTGAACTTGCCTTATTCACATCCAACTTTCCCAAATGACATTGAACTTGCCTTATTCACATCCAATCCCAAATGACATTGAACTTGCCTTGATTCACATTCAAATTTCCCAATTAACATTGAACTTGCCTTTATTCACATTGGCCCTCAATGTAACCCCATTCGAAGTACCATTCACCAATACCCACAAAGATATGTTGAGACAGGAAGGCAATCCTTACTACCACAAGGATATGCTCAGCTCCAATGGGGAGACAACTGCAGAGGAGAAGAAACGTTATCCAAAAACCATCAAAGCAGAAAAAGGAAACTCACAGCAAGCAAATCTGAAGGCAATCCTAGTTGCCACAAGGATACGCTTAGATCCAATAGGGAGACGACATTAAGAGACCAGCGCAAGCAATCTTTCCACCTTTCCAAATCCTTAAGATATCCCATATTCGACTGGACATTTGCCACTTCAAATGGGGTTACGCGGTACATTCACATTTAACTTTCCCAATCAACATTGAACTTGCCTTGATTCACATCCAACTTTCCTAATTGACATTGAACTTGCCTTATTAAAAGCACCTCCTGATATGATATGCAAAGATAAGTTCTTAATTAAAAGCACGGTTGTTCATGCTAGGACCACTGATGAAGACGTTTCCTCTGCCACATTTGTTAAGGACGATGGAAGATATGTTGAAGAGAACTTGCTCAAGGTTGTCCTTGTCATGCCACAGAGTGAAAAAGTGAAACATGTGGAGGATCTGAAGCTAATCAAAAGTGTTCTTGAGGATGATCTGAAGGTAGTCAAAGGTGTTGTTAAGGATATTGTTGAGAAAGTAAATTCAAAAGTAAATGAACTTGAATTATTACTATTAGATGCTGAAGCTAAACATTTATTTTTCTTAATGGAGAATGAAACATTAAAACAAGAAGCAGTGGTGTTAGGTAAAGAAGTAATGAAAATGGCTAATGCACTTCATCGTTCGGAACAAGACAGAGAGACTTTACACCAAGAAGTTACACTATTGAGGAAAATAGAAAAGAAACTCTCAAGCGGGGTTCCCTCTCTTATTTGTTTGTATGGTAGCACTCTTCAGCGCCTATCTGCAATACCTTTTGCTTTTGCACCACTAAATCTTAGATTAGAAACTGTTTTCTGATTAGATATGTCACTGAAACAATCTGTTCTGTCTCTGTTTTATTTTCGGATTGCGAGGCTCTTTTGAGACCTATATTAAGATGTGAACAGAGTCGGGAAAGAATATAATATAGTCACAAAAGGCATGTATTTGCAATTGAATATAATTTTTTAGAGTGGTAATATCCCACATCTTATAACTGTGACTGAGTGCCTTATATACAGGCTTGGCCTCTTCACCTATTGCCAATTGGTTTTAGATTGGATGCTTGACATGGTATCATAGCTCAGGTCTGTCCCGTTGCCTCAGACTTCATTGTCCACGTGTAGACCCGATGTGTTGTTTCGGGTCTACATGTGAGGGGCGTGTTAGAGTGGTAATATCCCACATCGTATAACTGTGACATGACTAAGTGCCTTATATACAGGTTGTGCCTCTCCACCTATTGCCAATTGGTTTTAGGTTGGATGCTTAACACCATTAGGGGTTATGATATTCCAAAAGGAACAACGCTCTTCGTCAATGCGGGCCAGAACGATTTCTTAGTGACGAATGGAAGCATGGAAAGAACCAGTTTTTGGATGTGAGGGGGCGACACTTTAGCTTGTTGCCATTTAGGAGTGGAAGACGAAGCTGCCCTGGAGCTTCACTGGCACTACAAGTTGTCCCAACTGTGCTTGGGATACTATTTCAATGCTTTGATTGGAAGGTTGATGGAGAAAAGGGTAGTGTTAATATGGATGAAAAACCTGGATTGACTCCTCAATAGTTACTAGTATAATTTTTACTACGTACAAGTAGTTTATTTTGATTGTAAAATCTTAAACGATTTATGGTAGATTTAACAATGCTTGCTCAAAAATAGCACTGAAGTCGTGCAATTCATCATGAGCAAGTGCTAAGCCAAACTCAACACCACCCCCCTCTTCTCTACTCTCAGCCATAGAAACAGATCCAAAGGAACCGATGTGAGCCACCTCTGTTTTTCTTGGCCTTCCCCACCCAAAATCTGTCTCGTACACTTGAAATTTTCTTGATGCAGCAATAGCAACATGGTGTTCCGTATTGAATATTTCCTTTGCTTTTGATAACCATTTCTCCGCCCCTCTTAAGGCTTATTTGTCCAATTCCATGATTTCTCTCCCTATGGCCTTTGAAGCCACAAGAATTCCGTTTTCTCCAATCAACTCCCTCTTGTTAGCTGTTGCAAAACGAGGCTCAAGGCAGTTTTTGAAGTATGTTGCGGGCAATTTCAGGCATTCCCTGCAATCTGCTGAAAAAATGAAATGGAAAACCAATGTTACATCCTTCTCCTCTTGATGAAACATCATCAGTCCCCTTGTCTTGTAATTTGACCAAACAAGTCCACATGTAGGCACATGTTACCACAAACGTTGATATCCTTAATGTCTCCGATCCATTTTCTTCCCTGCACTTTTTTGTGACCCAATTTTTCAATAACTCAACCTGGGATCTTTGGAAGACAAAAGTGACCTTAAGCTTCTGAGAGGGATACTATCAAAATCATCCCAATCCCACTTATCGTTCATGAATATAGACGCTAGCCCCAAACGAACGAGGAAGACAAGGGTATCGAATGGGAAATCGTAGAAGAAAAGGCGTTGCATAGGAGAAAAACCCGTTAGAATTTGACCATATTAATGTGGCCCATATCAAATCTGTCAATTACATAAATTGGGTAATTATAGGATTGACCAACATTATTATCGGTTAAATCAAATCTACCTAATTATGTTAATTAGGAGATGTTTAATACATTTAATAGTCAAATAAATCTCTACCGTTCAACATGCTATTTGATGGACGTTCCAGATTAAAAGACTACATATATAAATTGGTCCTCCCTTTACTCATTAGGGTTAACGACAAACAGAAAATTAAGTCTTTTCCATCAGAATGAGATACCGTAAATTTAAGTGAGAGTCGAGAGGGAGAAATCAATTTATCTTCTCAACTTTGTGTTCATGGCTAATAAAGTGGCTCAACCAAATTCCGCATAAGGTATGTCTAAACCTTTACGTTATTGGAATTATTTATTCATGACCTATAAAGATCCTTCATGTTCTTATGTCTTAATATCAATCTACATGTGGTATTAGAGCTGGTTAGGTTTGATGAATAAATATTCAATAAAGTTTACGCTAATGATAATTATTGTTTAATCGATTGAAAATCCATTAGCTTTTGGATCTATTGGTTACGTTAATGTTTTTATCTATTAAAGTCGTTATATATTTTGTTTAATCTATGCATATAACAATAAGCATGTTAGTTTAATGTTATTGTATTCTGTTGATTGATATATGTATGCACTAGTCACGATGAATACTTGCCTTCAATTTATGTGCATATTTTGGTCGTATACTATAATTTGATGAATTACAATTTCATAGCCATTACGTGTTTTGGCCTTACTGTTTTTCAATTTTATATGAATAAATATACATCTTGTTTGTTTTTCAAATTGAGAAGCATATTTGTTTATTTGTTTTGGCCGAAAGTTTCTGATATACTTTGAAATTTTGTGATACTTATATAGTTTGTTAGTCACCAAAGTGGCCAAACTAAATTATTATATCGTGCATGAATGGATTATATGAAGTTCAATGATAGTACTTTCGGATTTACCCAAAGGTAAATCAATTAATGGTGAACTTCATTGAGGTAAATTTTATTCTTTATTCTAAGTATATTTGTATGTCCAAAGATGTATTCTATATTTGATTGAGAATAATCAATTGCCTATAAAGTTACATAATGGTATTGAATTTATGATAGTATATTATAGTATCTGCCCAAAGGTGATCTATATATATACTCTAATGATTATTAATCTGAATTCTTATGTGATCTAAGCATGTATATGTATTGTTTGCAGTTATTCCTATTCATTTGCATGCTGCATCTGTGACTGTTTTCAATGGTGCAAACTTCTCTAAATGGTGCGAACACGTCAAGTTCCATTTAGGTGTTCAGGATCTTGACTTGGCACTTTTGGAAGATAAGCCTCCTGCTCTTACTGATGAAAGTAGTGAGGATGAGAAGTGACACTATAAAGCATGGGAACGGTCCAATAGATTGAGCATTATGTTTATGCGAATGACTATTGCCAACAAAATTAAGAACACTCTCCCACAAACAAAAAGTGCTAAAGAATATTTAACGTTTGTGGAAGAGTGTTTTCATTTGGCTGATAAGTCATTAGCTGGTACTCTAATGGCAGAACTGTCGGCCATGAAGTTTGATGGGTCGCGCAGTATGCAAGAGGACATTATTAAAATGCAGCAAGACTTAAGACCCTGGGAATGAATGTGGATGAATCCTTTATGGTGCAGTTCATTCTGAACTCACTGCCTCCTGAGTATGGACCATTCCAAATTAACTATAATGCCATTAAAGATAAGTGGGATGTTAATGAATTGTCCAGTAGGCTTGCTCAGGAGGAGTCACGTCTAAAAAAGATGGGAAGTCATTCTATTAATCTCATGGGTCAAGGAGCTGGAAAGGAACTCAAGCCTAAGCCCAAGAAGTTTAAGAAGAAAAAGATGTCTGATAATGCACCTCAGACAGCTCAGAAGAAAAAAAAACTGGCAAAAAGGTGTCAATTCTGTAAAAGTGAATGACACTATCAAAAAGATTGCCTGAAACGTAAAGCTTGGTTTGAAAATAAAGGTATCATACATTATGTTTCTGTATGTTATGAATCAAACTTAGCTGAAGTTCCTTCTAATACTTGGTGGCTTGATATTGGAGCAACTACTCATGTTTCTAACATGATAAAGGGATTCCTTACGATCCAAACCACAAATCCAAATGAAATTGGATATTATGGGTTTTGATTTGAACATTGGACATGGATGTTTTAAGTTAAATAAGAATGCTTTATGGTTCTAGTGTTCTTACTGATGGTTTATACAAGTTTAAACTTGATAAATCATTTGGTGAATCCTTGTTTCCTGTTTATCATAATGTTGGAAGCAAGCGTAGTTTGCTGAATGAAAATTCTGCTTTCTTGTGGCATAAACGTTTGGGTCATGTATCCAAAGAAAGGTTAACAAGATTAGTAAAGAAAGAAATTTTTACGAATTTAGATTTTACTGATTTTGGTTTATGTTTAGATTGCATCAAAAGGAAGCAAACTAAGCATAACAAGAAAGGAGCTACAAGAAGTAACCAGAATCTTGAAATTATACACACCGATATATGTGGACCTTTTGATATTCCATCTTTTGGTGGAGAAAAGTATTTTATCATCTTTATCGTTGATTTTTCATGTTATGGTTATCTATACTTGCTGAATGAAAAATCTCAATCTGTAGACACTCTTGAAGTGTTTATTAATGAGGTTGAAAAGCAATTAGATAAAAAGGTCAAAATTGTAAGATCTGACAGGGGTGGTGAATATTATGGAAAATATGATGAATTAAGGCAATGCCCAGGTCCATTTGCAAAGTTCCTCGAAAGTCATGGCATTTGTGCGTAATACACAATGCTAGGTACACCTCAACAAAACAGTGTAGCTGAAAGGCGTAATCGAACATTAATGGATATGGTTAGTAGTATGATGAGTAACTCCTCATTACCCAAATTTTTGTGGATGTATGCACTTAGAACCGCTATGTATTTGCTTAATAGGGTTCCTAGCAAGGAAGTTCCAAAGACTCCTTTTGAACTGTGGACAGGAAGGAAACCTAGTTTAAGGCATTTACATGTTTGAGGTTGCCTAACGGAAGCAAGAATATATAATCCGCATGAAAATAAATTAGATTCTCGAACGATCAGTGGTTACTTTATTGGTTACCCAGAGAAATCTAAAGGGTATAGGTCTTACTGTCCAAACCATAGTCCAAGAATTGTTGAAACTGGTAATGCTAGATTCCTTAAAAATGGTGAGGTTAGTGGGAGTGCTGAAAAACAAGTTGTGGAAATAAAGGAAGTCAGGGTGGATGTTTCTTTACCCATAAATGTTCCTTTATCCACACCTAATAAAAATGTTACTCAAGTTGTTAATGAAGATTCTAACAACACTGAGCAACATTTAAATGAAGAAGCACCTCCTAAAGAAACTAACCCACAAATTTCTGACATATTTGTACCACAAGAAATGGCATTAAGAAGATCTCAAAGAGAGCGAAGGCCAGCCATTGCTAATGATTATGTGGTTTATTTGCAAGAGCCAGATTTTGACATTGGAATCGATAAAGATCCAGTTTCGTTTTCACAAGCCATAGAAAGTAATGAGTCTGACAAGTGGATTGATGCCATGAAAGATGAGTTAAAGTCCATGGAACATAATAAAGTCTGGGACCTCGTCGAATTGCCAAAAGGTTCTGAAAGAGTTGGTTGTAAGTGGGTTTTCAAAACCAAACGCGACTCAAATGGCAATATCGAACGATATAAAGCTAGACTTGTTGCCAAGGGCTAACTCAAAAGGATGGTGTCGATTACAAGGAGAATTTTTCACATGTCTCAAAGAAAGACTCTTTAAGAATTATTATGGCATTAGTCACTCATTATGATTTGGAGTTGCACCAAATGGATGTGAAAATAGCCTTTCTTAATGGGGATCTTAAGGAGGATGTTTATATGGATCAACCTGAAGGTTTCTTGATGGAAGGGAAATATCAATTGGTGTGTAAACTAAAGAAGTCAATATATGGACTTAAACAAGCTTCTCGAAAATGGTATATTAAGTTTAATGATACCATAACATCTTTCGGTTTTGAGGAAAACACTGTTGATCGCTGTATATACCGAAAGATCAGTGGGAGTAAGTTTGTTTTCTTAGTTCTATATGTTGATGACATTTTGCTTGCTGCTAATGATTTGGGCATCTTACGTCAATCAAAAGATTTTCTCTGAAAGAATTTCGAAATGAAAGATATGGTGAGGCATCCTATGTGATAGGAATTGAAATATTCCATGATAGATCACAATGATTGTTGGGATTGTCTCAGAAAACTATATCGAACGAATTCTAGAGAAATTCAAAATGGATAAATGTTAAGGTGGAATTGCTCCAATTCAAAAGGGAGACAAGTTCGGCCTTATGCAATGCCCAAAGAATGATGTGGAACGAAAACAAATGGAATCGATCCCTTATGCAAGGAACGAAAGATTACATGCTCATGTATAAGAAATCCAACCATTTAGAAGTTGTTGGATATTCTGATTCAGATTTTGGTGGATGTCTTGACAGTAGAAAGAGCACTTTTGGCTATCTTTTCCAATTATTTGGAGTTACCATATCATAGAAAAGTGTCAAACAGTCTATTGTTGCTACATCCACTATGTAAGTAGAATTCGTGGCATGTTTTGAAGCCACAGTTCAAGCATTATGGCTGAGGAATTTTATTTCATGACTTGGGGTTGTCGAACCATTACCAAGTCGCTGAAAATTTTTTGTGACAACTCCGCGGCAATATTTTTCTCCAAAAAATGACAAATACTCGAAAGGTGCCAAACATATGGACATAAAGTATTTTGTCGTTAAGGAGGAAGTTTAGAAACAAAGGGTGTCAATTGAAGGTATTAGAACTGCTGATATGATCGCAGATTCTTTAACTAAAGGTTTACCGCCAAAGGCCTTTAAGGAACACGTGCCTAGAATGGGGCTTGGCATTGGTAAAAAATGATGTTTATGATGATTGTTGCACTCTGAGCTCAATTGATTGTGTTTCTGAAATATATTACCTGTTTCATAATTGTGTACAAATGATGTTATATTTGAATTTATTGAAACAGGTTCATCTCTATGAGATATGTTTGAAGACCATAAGGAAATTTATGTATATTATGGACCTAGTGTAATGGTTTGCTAAGTACTGTGGTATATGGAAGGAAGTATGTTGAGCAAATAATATACAACCGTCATAACCCTTATTTAGTGTATTATTATACTATGGTAATTATGATGAACATGAAGAAGAGATTTATCATCTTATGTGCGCACTAATGTATTATGCTATTAAATGTTAATGCTAAATGTTTGATTGGGAGAATGTTAGAATTTGACCATATTAATGTGGCCCATATCAAATCTGTTAATTACATAAATTGGGTAATTATAGGACTGACCAACATTATTGTGGGTTAAATCAAATCTACCTAATTATGTTAATTGGGAGATGTTTAATACATTTAATAGTCAAATAACTCTCTACCGTTCAATTGGATATTTGATGGACGTACCAGATTAAAAGACTACATATATAAATTGATCCTTCCTCTACTCATTAGGGTGTTTGCCATTAGGGTTTACGGCAAACAGAAAACTAAGCCTTTTTCATTAGAAAGAGATACCGTAAAATTAAGTGAGAGTCGAGAGGGAGAAATCAATTTATCTTCTTCAACTTTGTGCTCATGGCTAATAAAGTGGCTCAACCAAATTCCGCATCAGGTATGTCTAAACCTTTACGTTATTGGAATTATTTTATTCATGACCTATAAAGATCCTTCATGTTCTTATGTCTTAAGATCAATTTACAGAGCCAAGCCAGTTTATATTAAAGAAGGTCAGAGGAAGACAAGTCGTAGGAACGGAGCCTGGCGGAGGACAAACATGGCTATCTTCAACCACTTTCATACTCTCCCTCGGCACCTCCATTCGAGGAAAGATTTTGCTCGGTAGAGAATTAATTTGTTTATAAATTTGCGTGAGAAAAGTGATAATGTCAGAGATTGAATACATAGGTTTCCATGATCTACATTTAATTAGTAAATTCAAACTTTTAATACTACCTTGTACCTCGTTCCTTTGCTGGTAATGAGTTGTAGACTGTTGGTTATAAGTAGTCAAAACTCAAAAATTCAACAAATAAAATAAACTTGAATTACTTATTGACTAAGAGACTGTTGGAGTTAATTAAACCAAGCCCAATAATATTTTGGGTATTTTGTTACTTAGTTGGGTTTAATATTTTAATTAAGAGTTATTTTATTTAGTGGGTTCATTAGGGTTTTAGTATTTTCTAGTATAAATAGAGAGTTAAATCTAGGGTTTTAGGTGAGGCTCAAAGAAGCTCCGGATTATGAGAGGCTCAAAAGTTATGTGTTAAGTGGTTGTGTGTGAGACTTGGGAATTTGCCCAAAGGATGCCTCTGTGAAACCCAATTAGGGTTAGTCAAGAAAATTGTTTGTGTTGGAGCCTCCGGTATCAAAATTGTTCTTGTTCTTGTTGAGTGAGTTTTTACAATTCAATAAAAGCTTGTGTGTTTGATATTTTTCTCCTCTCAATCAATTTAAAATTTTATACTCCTACAATTGGTATCAGAGCCAAGGTTACATCCTGGGTCGTGGAAATTTTTGATTGGGGAGGAAAGGAGAAAAGAAAAGAAGATTAGAGATGCAGTTTGTGCAGGTAATCGTCATCAGCTTTGATGAAAAAACTTGTTTCACGAATGGGCTGCTATGATGCAGAATTATCTGAAAGCGGTAGATTGTTAGGATGTAGTTGTAAAGGGGTTTATTATACCAGCTGATATGAATGCTTTGACAGAAGCGCAGAAGGAAGAATTGTTAAGTCTTCGGTATAAAGATCGTTTGGCTCTTACCTATATTCGAATGAATTTGAGTGTTGAATTGTCAGTTTGGGATGAGATTTACAATGCAAAGTCGTCGAAAGAGGCATGGAATATTTTACTTCAATCATATTCTGATCAAACTTCTGATTTGGAAGAAAAATTTGTGGATGAGAAGGAAAAGAGATTTAATGAAGAAATATTTCGATTATCAAAAATTGAGGTTGAAGATCTTGGTTTGTGGGATTCTAGTTTTGATGCAAAGTTTTCTGCTGAAGTCTTAAGATTGTCAAAAATTGACTTTGAAGGTTTGTGGGATTCTAGTTTAGATGAGAAATTTTCTGCTGAAATTTTCAGATTGTCAAAAATTGATCTTGATGGATTGTTTGCAAAAGCAGTTTTTAGTTATACCGTGGTTGATAAAATTTCACATGTGGGTCAAGAAAAAAAATTATTTGTTGATATGTTGGCTGAAATTTTCTGTTTGGATCAGATTGAAACAGAAATTGTTGATTTTTTGGGAATTGAGAAAATTTTGAATTCTGAACTTACTGGTATGAAATTTTTTTGATGAAAGGAAAAACATGAAAGATTTTGGTGCTGATTTCTTTCATGATGAATGGGTGAGCATGGATCGATTCTTCGAAATTAAGAAACAGTTTGGCAAGTTTGAAGATGAATCAGTTCCACGTATGAAGATGAAGATCCAATTTAACTGTAAGAAGAAGATGTTGCATGCTTTGACTACAGCAACAACAATTGCATTGAAGATTCAGGCGATTGATGGTATTGGTTCATGGATCATGAAGAGCTTGATTTAAGGGAGGCTATGTTGAAATTAAACCAAGCCCAATAATATTTTGGGTATTTTGTTATTTAGTTGGGTTTAATATTTTAATTAAGAGTTATTTTATTTAATGGGTTCATTAGGGTTTTAGTATTTTCTAGCTAGTATAAATAGAGAGTTGAATCTAGGGTTTTAGGTGAGGCTCAAAGAAGCTCTCCAGGTTATGAGAGGCTCAAAAGTTATGTGTTAAGTGGTTGTGTGTGAGGCTTGGGAATTTTCCCAAAGGATGTCTCTGTGAAACCCAGTTAAAGTTAGTCCAGAAAATTGTTTGTGTATTAGAGCCTCCATCAAAATTATTCTTATTCTTGTTGATTGAGTTTTTACAATGCAATAAAAGCTTGTGTGTTTGATATTTTTCTCCTCTCAATCAATTTAAAATTTTATACTCCTACAGAGACTAAGTCAAACAAGAAGCAATAAAACAGTGAATAAACAAGAGAAAAGCTTAAGATGGAGACTGAAATACATATAGGCATTCATTTAGCAAAGACAAGTATTTATATATACATCTATGACAGCTTCACTTTGAAGATGTACAAAGTTAAGTCAGCAAAGAGATTAATCTTAATAAAGGAAGAAATTTTGACAGCAAAACAGTGGCTTGCCAAGTGGCAGCCTTTTTCGTATATTAACCGACTCAAACAAGTAGCAAACAAGCTCCCCCATTTAATCAAACTTGCTGCAAAAACTAAAACACACCAACTGAAATAACTAAACTAAAATTGCCTACACATGCGATGCAGCAACTTTCCCTGCATCCATGCAATTAACTTCATCATAGACTTTTCAATATCAGTACCAATTTGATTTGGGTCCAATATAAAACATGTGCATGATAAATTATAATCGAGTATTAAATTAGGAAATTGAAAAATTTTATCTATAGTTTTTGCAAAACTTATTTAGCTACAGATGGAGTTTGGAGAGTGTAATGGTATTTTTCTTTTTTTGCGCTTACAAATGGTTTAGAGAGTATATGCCATAGATCAATTAGGATATAAATTTAAGATTTAATAAAATTATCATACTATATAAGGTGTGTTTTATTTCAACCAAGTTATAAATAAATAAAGTTCATCTTTCAATGTTGTCATACATTTGAGTAATGTATTCCTATAGCCAAAATCTAAATAAAGGAAGAAATTAATTCTTGTTTATTTGTTCAACGGTTAATATTACATATAGTATATTTTGGGGTTGATCCCCGTATAATTTGACACTATCTTAGATCTTAGAAGCCAAAAATCTGCAAGCCTTAAAAACTGTAAGCTTTGAGTTGATCTATTTTTCTTTCTATGGAGCCCAAAATGGGTCATTGTATTCTATCCTTATTGCAAATTTTGTATATCTAACCTATACAAAACTACGGTCTACGCTGTTGCTGGTGCAGTGTGTTGTTGGAAGCTGCAGCTTGCGCAATTCGTCTTCCAAAGCAAACAATCTTAAAATCAACAAATTTCTAGACTGAGTTAGGATTGGAGTGATCTTTGATCACTTCATCATTTCTGGCTTGCATTGAATTTGTTGTTGCAGTTGCAGATTGATGATGAGGTTTAACAGAACCGTCTAAAGAATGAAGTTGTTGCTGGTGGCGCGCTTGTGCGGTCCAAATCAGGACCAAAATTACCATGATGATTGAGAGGAACACCATTGCACCCCACGCCATTCGCGCAGAACTCCTCAATGGTTTGCAGTGTCCGCGAAGGATCTCAGAAAACGCGTCCTTCACTGACTGGCATTCCACTAGACTCTCCATGCCAGGGTAAGCATTGAGTAGGTTTTGAATAGAACTTGTATATGCCTCCACTGTTTTGTAATCACTTGTTGATATGAATTCTCCTTCTTTGCATGTTCCGTTGTTGGAATCAGAACAAGTAAATATGGCTAATATCTGCAAAGAGTCAATTTAATTAGTCATGGATATTTGACATTAAGTTGTGTCTAAGTAAAATGTATTGAATTTGCTGGTTCATTAGCATACCTTAGGTATATCACCAATCCTGATTGTATTAGCAGGGCAATTATCAGGCTGGTACATATAATCAGGCGGCGCAGAGAAAGGATTGCAGACATAAGCAAGATTTGGATATGTTGTTGCCTGTAAGATTGATATGTTGGAATTGACCTGAAGAATTGTCAAACAGAAGACAAATTGTATCATATATGAGTTAGTAATGTTAAAGGAGTTGTTACATTAGAAAAGATCAGCAGAGATTACTGTGTTGAGGTAACATATGAAGTAAAATTACCTCATTAACAAGGTTGTAGATACCGGCGCTGACATCAAACAGGACTGGTTTTGCAGAGAGCAGTTCATCACAAGGGAGGATTGAACTCAAGCTGTTGTTGTAGGGATTTTCTTGGAAGTTTTCAAGAGCTGTACATGTATCACCTGAGAACCTGCAAAGTTGAGTCTTATGTTATTGCTAGCAAATATATATTTCAAGTAACCTAGAAAAATCTATACACCCCATAAAGGAAGAGGAAAATAAGTAAAACTTGGACTTACTTTCCCAAGAAGAAATAAATCCCAAAGAACAACCAGCATAGAATTGTCAACAACCAACATATTGCAATTAGCCTGAAAGAGTAAGAAAACATTACTCTCATTTTCAAGTGATTGGCAACCTAACTTGTTTAGAATATTTGTGAATGATGAAGTTTCTTACCAGTTAAGTGCTCGTCGCACTCTCAAAATTCCAGTCACTGCAGAAGGAAATCCAAAACTCATATTATATCAATCTGCAGAGGATGCTATTAGATAATGAACAAATTCAGAGACAATGGTGAAGCATACCTGACAAAGCAATAACTGCCACCAGGTTCAAGCAAATAGTCACTGTGGTTATAACAAACCTGGAAAACAACAAATAGAAATAAATAAGGCTCATGAATACATCCTTCTAAGAAAGAAGAATGGAATGTTTTGAAGAGGGAAAAAGAGAGAGATTTACACTATCTTGAGACCCTTATCGATCAATCGTCTGTTTTTTCTAGCCTGTCTCTCTATAACTGCAGCCTCAACATCCAGTTTCTGAGATGTGGAGGAAAGAAAAGTAGAAGCCTCACCAGTTCCATTAGTTTCTCCCAAGTTATTCCTCATTTCTTTCATTGCCCCTGTAGTATTATATATGGTTTCCGATGCCTCATTTGCTGTGTTAATGATAATGTTCACCACAGATTTTGCTTCTGAATGGAATTTTGCAGTTCCCCCAAGAGCTAAACCAGATGCAGCTCTGCAATTGAATTAGGATCACACAATTAGTAGTTGATCAAGACACTTTTTTTAAAACCAATTTTTTCTTTTAATTTTTGAATTAAAAAGGAAGATTCTCAATCAAAATTTAAGTGTTGCAGGCAGCACTTACATGGCCAGAATTGTGAAGATTATGGCTAGGAGAATAGGCCACAAGTAACATTGTTTGTGACAGACTGATTTTTTCATAGGCTTTCCATTTCTTTTAAAGCAGTAGGCAGTTGCCAAGAGGAAGCCTCCATATACTATTCCACACAATAGCCATAGCAGTCCAATTGTATACCCATACACCCCTGTAAATATAACTGACTGCAGGAATGAGAAAGATGGAAATTTTATTACTATTATTTTCCAAAGATAAATTCTAAAAAAATGCCTGAATATGATTAACCAACCTAATAAAAATTAAGTACTTAATTGATAATAAAATTGAAATTGAGAGAGGTTTAGAGAGTTACACTCCAATAATGCTTGTTAGTGATGTCAAATCCTCCTCTATACTTGTTGAAATTGTCCAATGGATCAACCCTCACTGTATTATTTGATTCTTTCATGGGTTGTGACACATTGCTTGAATTTGTATCTAATAAAAAGAAAGCGCATAGGAAAATTAAAATTTAAACTATACCAGTTCATTTTCTATCCACTTTGCTATAAAAAAAAAAAAGAAAAAAGAAAAATCAAAATCATTACAAGGCAAGTTGAAGTTTGTGTTTCAGCGCAACAAATTTGTCATACAACAAGACTTGGTCCATCTTACATACTGTATGCTATTATTATGGCTTGGCCCTTGGCCCATATCATTTATTATAGCAAGTGCTTTTTTCCCAAACATAAGTTGACTTTTGACAATGAATGCCCAAGTTCCTTGGACCATCTTTTACGATTTAGACTCCAATTCAAACCATATACTACTATAAATTCATTTGAATATGTATTATAAATAGTAAGTATAGTTTTCAACAAGAGATATAACACTTGAAAGAAAATATTGACTTGTAAATATTATTATTATTGAAATAAAAGGAAGAAAAATAAAAGTGTGTGTAGGTCTTAAATTACCTGGTATAGAAGCAATAGAAGAATCGAATTGGGCAGTAGAAATTTCAAAGAAACTCATGCCCAAAATCACCAACGTAAAGAACAAGGGCACAAGCAGTCTTGTGCAACCCATTTTCTAATCTGTCAAACAAAGGAAAATCATACTTATTAATCATGAATAGTTTGAAGATTGAGCCCAAATTAAAGAAGCATATATAATTAATTAATGTTATTATTTTTCCTGACAAAATTAGTTTAACTAACCCATTTAAAGTCTAAGTGCAACATGAACCATGCATATACTAGGCAAAGGCATATAGCAAGCTTGTAACTAACCCTTACCCCATAAATAAACAAGTTAAAAACACCTAAAACCCAAAGTTCCTATTTAACTAACTTTGTAAAAAGAAAACCTAGCTATATATATTAGCTAATCAATTTGAGAGTTATAACAAGAAAAGGGATATAAGGGATCAGGGGAAAAAACATTGCAATATCATGGAAACTAGCAAGAAGGTGTTCAAAATTTTTAAAGCAAAGAGCATTGAGCTTTATTGTAAGTTTACTTTGTAATTGTTGAGGAATTTCCTTGTAAACTCAGTTGGAAATTACAGGGGAACTTGAAATAACAATGAGAGGCTTTTGCAAAAAGAAAAGCAATAAAGGAAGCATCTAGTTTAAGTGTGAATGGAGAAACATATATTCTTTTCTCCCCTAAAAATGTTTACTATAATAGTATAAAGGGTTTGAAAAACTTTAGTAAAAGCAGGCTGCTTTGGATTTGGAATTGGAAGAAGGAATGACTTCTCGGCAAGCAAAGAACATTTTTTAGCCGACACGATCTAACCTCTTTTACACCTTATAAGTAACAAAAAGATATAACAATTTTCTTTTTCTTTAAAGAATCAGAAAAAGATTGAAGATTATATATATCAAGTGTGATGGAAACATCAAGTTGCAGAGATATTTGCAGAATTAACTTCAGCTTGCAACCAATAAGAGAATTAAGGATACCAAGGAGAAATGGTTTAACAATTAAAGAAACGAAACTACTTACAGAACTGAAGAAGATCACACCTTGTTTATCTGCAATAAAAGCTCCAATAATGGCTCCCAAAGTCAGAATCCTCAACTGAAGCACTTTCCTCTTCTTATCAAATCTCCGATAAAAATTAAGTTTCAAAGGGAAGAAGAAGGAGAAGATCTAGAAGCCAAAACATTTGGCCAAGGCTATATATACTATTTTGTGATAACAATAAGGAGAAAGAAGGAGAGGGAAGTTTGAAGTTTCCTTATTAACTTAATCCACTATTATAATTTATGTGAAAACAACAACAACAACTCCTCAAAAAACTGGTCTCAAATGCATCCAATTCTCCTAACCAAAACACTTTTTCTTCCTTTTTGCAAAAGTCAAGAAAAAACCAATGTTTCCATTTTTCTGGTCAAGATGGTTACCTTTCCGTCAAGTGTATGGTCTTTTTTTTCTTATTGTAATTTATAAAAATGTCTCCAAAAGAGAAAGTCAAGTGTGTGACTCTGTGAATCTAAAATGATGGCCTAAATTAATCTCTTATCTTTTCTTACCCTTTAAAAACTAATTATGCATTGCATGGTATTGGATTGGTAGGCTACAAAGTACAAAGGAGCCACCGATTTTACTTTTTTTTAATTTTCATAATACTATCTCATTTACTTAAATATATATATTAAATCACTTGTTAGATTGTTTAAATATAAAGTATTTTGCTTTAATAATTTGTTGTTTTCCTACTTTTTTTTGTTAATTTTTCAACTTACGTTCCCTTTCTTTCTTTTTTTTGTCATATAATTAATTATTACACTCTTTATTATTTTTATCTTTTTCCATTTTCTCAATGTTGTTGTCTCTCTAAGAAAGCAGAGTCAAAAAGATAATAACGAAGAAAGTTATGGTATTTAAAAAAAAAAAAACGAGAGCGATTTTCGGTTCTGTGAATAGAGTGATAGAACAGTGCGTCGTAGTTATTGGATTTTGATACAAAAGTGGTAAACGACATATGCCTAATATTATTGCAACTTGGGTTGTTATCATAGAACAGAATTTTCAATTCAAGGCGGTGCACATCTTATCTTTGTATTTTTCACACTGTGAACTGAACTCGTATATTTTTCCTTGCCAAAAAAAAAAAAAAAAAAAAAAAAAAAAAAAAAAACTCGTATATTTTCCCCCCTCTATTAGATTCCATTAATCAAAGTTGAAAAACTTAACCAATAAAATTCCCTAATATGCAATTTCATTAGATTAGATTCTACCACACAACTTTTTAATTTATTTTTTGGGCTATAGAACACATTTAAAAGGAAATAAAACTGCATCATTTTTTTTCTCTCTTTTTGCTCCTCCTCCTTGACTATTACTGTCAAGGGGGAGGAGGAGGTTGATTTTTTATTTCGTATCTTGTTTTTTTTTCTTTAGTTTTAGAATAAAGTCCCACATATCTGGTGATCTGTTTGGGTTATGAGTCTCCAGATCTTTAGATCTTGGATGTTTAAGTTAGTTCAGTTTGTCGAGTCAGTTTATTCAGTTTGTTTGATGTATTTTGAGTTTACAATAGATTGGGGATTTCACCATCTTATTGAGATGGATTTTATTTGTGGTTTTCGGATCAATCGGGGAGGTTTTCGGATCACTTACCTTTCTGTCGTTTGTGAAAGCTCACAGAAACGAAAACGAAGAGGTGTCGCGCGTGCTAGAGATTCATGGGAAAGGTTCGAAACTCCAATTCAAATAATTCATATCATGATGACAAATCCAGATCAAGACGTTGATGATGAAATTCAATCTATTGTAATTTATGTTATGAACGATGTAATTTCATTTTCATGAATGAAAATTACATTTTCTTCTAAAAAAAATAACTGCATCATTTTTGTTCAGAGTACGGATGAAATCCCATCACAATTAAAATTCCTAAAATTTTAGACATCACACACTTACCAGTTGATATGAATGCACGTTATTTATTGTTTTGTTACCATTTTCCTTGTTATAACTTTATAGGCAAAAACTAATTGATGCACCAATTAGTCACAAAACTCAAGAAACAAGTTTTGGGAGATGTGGTAAGTGTAATGATGGTACATCTTTGACGTTTGTTTATGATTATAATGCCTCTAGAAAAATTATATTTCTTTTATAGAAGTTTTATTTTTTAAAAATAATAAAATATCTTATATAATTTAACAAAATTTAAAAACTAATAATACTTTTCACAAAGTTTAGCTTGTAATAAAATTTTATCCCAAATTTGAAGGATCTTAAATTTTGAGACCCATATTTTAGAAAAAAAAAATTATAAACAATTTAATAAGGTTTAGCCCCAACTAGAAAGGTTAAGTAACTAGTTAAGTAATTTTTTAAAAGGTAAATTTTAAATTTTGATACTCTATCTAATAGGGTTTTAGAAAATATTATAAACTATTTATTAAAATTTTTCTTGACTTACAAAAATAACCATAATGATTTTTCATTTGGGTATAAGGGTAGTTTTGACATACAAATTCTCTCTTTTATGAACAATTATTATTATTTAGAAATTCTATACCCACTTTTATGCAATCATTACACTTTTTTAGTATATTAATTGGGCTTAACCCTTTGAATTTTGTGACTATCTGATGCATGGGTGCACCAGTTAGCTGGACCTTCCAACTTATATATAATGTAAATAATATGGTAACTTTTATTGTGCTCAAAACTTATTTTAAACGGTGGATGAATGATGAATTAAGTTAAAACTTATAAAACTTAAAAGATGGTCCTAAAAATTTTGGAGTGTTTAATTATGATGATAACATTTCATGATATAATCTTCTTAGACGTAACTAGGGATGAGCATTAGGCGGTCCAAACCGCCCGAACCGTCTAAAATTGACCGCCCGAAACCGACTTAAAACCGACCGCTCGGTAATGATGATTTGTTCGGTTAAAACCGAACCGACCGAAACTGTGACGGTCGGTATTCGGTATTGAAAATTTTGAATTAAAACCGACCGAAACCGACCGCCAATAAAATATATAATATTTTTTATATTTTATTTTATATATAATATATCTAAAGATTAATAATATTAGTTTTAATTTATAATTTATATATAAGTTTTTAGTTTTAATGTTTTATAATAATTTATATATTTATATTTAACATTTATATATAATAAAATTAATTAAAAACCAAATTCATATAATTTTTTAGTTTGTAAAATTTAAAAATAAATATAAAGTAAAACCGACAAAACCGACCGAAAACCGACCACCACCGACATAACACCGACCGCTCGGTTTCTTATATGTTTCGGTCGGTTTTCGGTTTCACATATTCAAAAAATAAAACCGACTAAAAACCGATTAAAAACCGAAAACCGACCGAACCGATCGCCGCTCTCCCCTAGAGGTAACTCAAGTAATTGCGTGAAAGGTTTCTCCTTTTTTTTTCCAATTCGTCCTATTTACATATTATATGAAATTTAGAGTTGCACTCTTCTTTCTCTTGGAAAACTATAATCGGCTTATTGCTTTAGCTTTTGTAACTTTTGTGGCGTCTGCCTCTCAATTACGTTTCTTTTTTTGCGACTTGTTTCATTATTTAAGTTGCGTCAACCACAATTATAAACATCAATATCATTCTACTTTCATATAATCATTTGTTTTTTTTTTTGGCATCTCTTAAATCCATGTGACTCTACGGCGAGGGGCACACCTACGGATAGTAATAGGATGTGTCAAGAATGGATCATAACACAAAATGGAAACAAATAAGAGTTTGTGAGAAAAATATTCTTGCAGCAAACCTTACACTCGGCTTACTGCCACTAAACCACCCCGCATGGGCATATAATGATTTGGTTTACATGCTTAAAAATTCTAATCAAAATCACATAGTTACCTTTATGTATATATAATCGTTTGGTTTATATGCTTAAAAATCCTTATCAAAATCACATAGTTTACCTTTACGTTTAGCTACCTCAAAAACGAAATTGTTAAATTACATGAATAAAGGTTTTTTAAAAAAATGGTAAAACCCTTAAAGAAATTTTTAAAAGTAATTATGGAATTTGTTGGAATAAATTAAGATGGTAATTATACAATAACAAGACGGCTATGGCGTAGAGAGGGAAGTCAAATAGGAATTGAAAAAGAAGTCAAATATCAAACGGCTGCAGTTTATCTTTCTTGACATCAAAGCCTATGATGCTGCCAGCCAGCCATAATCTTTGGCTAATAATGTACCAAAAACAGGAAGAAAGAATATTCAACATTCAAACGGCTTGACAGACAATTTTTCTATTATATCAACAAATCCGCAGCCTAACCTGCGACTATGACTGCAGTGCACCAGGCAAAACTGAAAACACCCAACAAAACTTTGTACTTTATACCAATTCAAAGAATTAAAATTTGATATTTCAAATCCTCCTTATAGTATATATTATATTATATTATATGTATATATATACAAAGCCCTAAATCACCACCTAAGAAACAGACTATTTTTGGGTACAGAAAACATTATGGATCAAAACCAAGAAAATACTAAGCCTTCTACATACAAGAAAAAGAAGGGAGGGGGGCTAGATCACTTATTTCAAATGGTAAAAGATGATTTGACCTCATTGGGTTGTAATTTTCTCGCTCGGCACAGGCATAGGGTAAATGGGTCAGGAGATTTGATGGGACTGCATTTGCATAGGATGATGGTGGTGGTGGTGGTGGTGGTGGTGGTGGTGGTGGGTTGGAGGAAGGATGGTGTTAGCTAGTTCTTCATTCACCTTCACCGGAAGTGGTGGCATCTGCCTCATTATATCTGGCATGTCGTTCAAGCTGCAGATGGGAAGTCAAAACAAGCATAGGAGAACCATATTAGCATACGAAATTAGAATCAAGTTTGCAAAATACTTGAACACTAAACAAAAAAGAGTATCCAAATGGGTCTATTGGATGTACAAGATTAGTTGGCCTCTTCACAATACCCAATCAACAGAAAATTCAACATATCTAGTAAATTGAAAACTATTATAAAAGATAAACATCCTATTTATGACATAATGATTATGAGAGGATACACTATATACTGTATTTGTGGCCAAAGAGAGTAAACAGTGCAAGTTATGTTTCAAATAACTTCTGCAAATCATTGACAACAAATTTCCACCATTTAACAATACCAAAATACAAAGAGATAACACAAAGATAGGACCATAATCAAGATGAAAAAAGACAAATAGACATGACTACAGGCAGATACAAAAGTGATCCTTATACCCAACAAGACAGTTCAACTGACGTTAAGAAGCAGGCCAGCATTTCATCCAATTGTATAACAATAAAGCGAAAAATATAGATGAAAGAGACGTTATCATGTGGTACTTGTAATCCCTCAAAAATCTAGAATAACCACAATAGACATTACATAAAGGAACATTGAGCAAAACATGGAACTTACTTATTCATGATTCTGAGAATGTTGTCACGAGTTTGGCAGAGTAGACTGATATTTTCCTGTATCTGAAAAAGATACAGTAAACAAGTTCTGTTAAAGAGCTACTTAAAGAAGCAAATGAAATTTTTGGTCAATCCACATGAACAGCCAGAAATGCTTTAAAATGGTAAAACAGTCGTAATTGTATTTACTTCCACATGTTCTATATTGCAACTGTAAAGACTGCCAACTCCAAAAGATTACAGTCCCATTCACAGTCGATATTTAGTTAACAGACTGAATATTTTATTAAAACAGAAATTAAGAGCACACACAGAAAGCTAAATCCATAGAGGCACTATACTTATTTCTTAAACCTTTGAACAAAATAAAAATGAGCATGATGTTAATATCAAAACAGAGAAGAATATTGTATATCTTTACAACAAGCATACAAAATGCCCCAAAAACTAACTATAATGTGAGTAAAAAATGATGGCGCAGCTTTCACCTGTAGACTAATAAATGCTTTAATTTATTAATAAACTTGAAGCATAGAAACCTTAAATAAATAAAAAGACATACAAGGAACTTCTATTTGGACAGAATAAAATCAAATGTTATTTTCAATTTTCCCACCTTATAATGAGAAGTACCTTTCAAAATTTCTTGCTTAACCAATTATCGAATCAACAAAATGAACATGAGACTAGACCAGGTTTTCTCAAATGAAATAATTCGAGGTCAGAGCCATACTACTTTCTGGGTACTTCCACACAGACATGAGTATGTATTTAGAGAAACAGGATGTTGGCATGGTGGATGTCCTAGGGTAAATAATTTCACAAAGTTTATCAGCTTGGTAAAATACATTCTATAACACATTGAATAGAAGTGAGAAATCAAGATGTTCCAGAGAGAGGTATGGGGACCTGAACCTGACACTAGTTGAAAACTGGAAAGCAAACTAAAAAAATAGAAGAATAAAGTAAAATAGATTTATCCCTAACATGAATACTTCACCTGGAAAGAAGCAAGATTTGCAGATATTTGAGTGAAGGCTTGCACATTCTGCTCCAGCAGATCTCCTGTTGGACCGCCAATGGCTGCGAATCAACATGATGAGGCTTTTTGTCAAATTCCACAAAATAACAGCATAGCAACATTAAGATTTTCATGCTTACCAAATTTCGAGCGCTATAAATTTAAACTCAGGCTTTATTTGTTGCAAAAGCAAATTTTTCTTTTTCTTAAAAAAAAAAAAAGAAAGACATTTGCTATACTTTGTCTAGTTGAAATTGCCTTTTGCTTTTGGATGCCAGAAAGCAAAAAGCACGTTTAAATAAAAGGAAAATAATGTGGCTATCAGGAAATAAATATCTTCAATGATATAAACTCAAACCTTTATATGGGATACCATCCTCATGGTCCATAGGAATCATTGGGGGTGCATATGGAGAAATGTTAGGTCGAGATGCAAACTGGGCGAGATTGGATGAAGGATCAGCAACTCTTTCCTGAAAAAATAAAAGCAAATTATATTCCTAAGTATCATTGCTCCAAGAAACGGTCTTGAAATATAAATATGCCTTATTTTTCATCACATCAACAAGTTATTATAAGAAATTAGTAACATTGAAGAAAAGCTTTCTGATTAAGTCTGATATATTCCAAATTTATATATCAGCCGAAGTAGAGAACTTTAAATTAGTAGAAAGGGCCTGTTAGAATACAAATTACCCCAAACAGAGACCTATATAAAAGTGATGAAGATGGAAAAGACAATGATGGCTAATAAAAGCGCCCAATCACGTGATTCGAGTGCATATATGATAATGACTTTGCCTATAATAATCCATCAAAATCTACCCAAAAACCGGCTGCTTAGCAGCAGCTACTAGCTATATCTCTATCCAACATCTCTACCAAGCAATTCGCTCACTTTCTTATAATGTGCTTCACACCACTACCTCACATGTATAAGAGCTTTCTACAGTGAATACAAGCAATCATGCATCTCTCCAGGTGTGCCCGTGTGAAAAAGAAGATGGATAGATAAATAGAAAATGTCTGCATGAAAGTGTCACAAAGAGAGATAGTTTACTTTTAAGCTGATGTCTAAACTTTATGCATTCTGAGAAGTGATAAACCCTACCTTTTTGTCTTTACTTTTCCTGGCCGAATTGTGTTCTTCCTTCCTTCTCTTGCTATTTTCCTTTTTCTGCATAAAGCATAAATAGATTGTGATCTTATCAAAATAGAGAAAATACAAATAATATCTACAATAAACAACATTTGTCACCAAAAAACAGAATAATTATCGTTTGTCCAAGCATAAATGCCAGATCATCTGAGCATAATTAAGAAATAAAACCATCAAAATATGAAATCCGATGATTACAGCATGTCTCATTTTAAAAGTAGTGCTTGAAGCCACTTGAGGAATATGTTCCAAATGTAGTTACGCATTCTATAACTCCAGCAAACAATAACTTATGGGTTCTAATAGATACACTTAAGAACAGTAAGGCCTACATTCATCCATCTGCAGCGCAAAGCCACATCTCTGACTGTCTTATTTTGCAGCTGCATAGCTATCTTTGCGTAACGAGTTATGTTCGGTTCTGATCCAAATCTGCAAGGAGATACCAAATTTTAGATCAAAACTTAGATACATGTGCCAAGAATCAAATTTTATGAACTCGATACAAGGAAAACACAAAAATTTTAATTCATTACAGGAGCCTTATCTGGTAAATACTTATCAAAGAACAAACCAGAGAAAGGAAGAGAGGAAAAAAAGAAGAGGAGGAAAGCAGTGAGGGAATTGCTTTCTCTCTATCTGTTTGCCTCTTTGCAAGAAACTTTGATACCCCATCTGACCAGTAATACCTCCATCTTGCTTGTTTGAAGAATTACATAAAATCAGTTCGTATATATAACACTATCACTTTATAATTATTAATGATAACATATTTAACCGCAGACAAGCAAAATAATCAAAATTTTTATGGCAAAGAACACGAGAAAAAGATTAGATCATAGTGGATACAAATAGGAAATTTAGTCATATTTAAATATATTAAATCACCAACCCATCTCTGTCTACTAGTTGCCTCAAAGTAGTCCAACCAGCTATGTTATTTATAACTGATCTGAAACATACCAATTAAGGAAAAGATTGAGACTCTAAATATGAGACGGAAGAAACTACAATCACAAAATGGTTAAAAAAATAAATAAGGAGCCCTTTTCAATTTTCTATATCGAATATCATGTGTTTGTCATGCAAAACAGTAAGGGAGGGAACCAGATCTTTGCAGTCCTTACCTCAACACGTAAAAAGAACTGCATAGACAATTTCCACCAACTTAATTATAGATATGCAGCAGTTGGCCCAATGCATATTAGTTACATATTTGAAGAAACAAATCTTGGTCAAAGGTGTCCTAATGTTCCGTTAAAACAAGAATACACAGACAAGTATGCTCATTACCTTCTTAAATTACTCTAGGTTTCAAGAAGGGCAAGCAACACAAACTCTCAATTGCTGAGAACAAAGCAACATCTATTCAATGCATTCAAAAGGAGGAGGGGAAAGTTTCATTGAGAAAAAGAAAAAAGAAAATAAGAAATGTAGAATGGCAATCTTATCTAAGCACCTTCAACTGTGACTGCATCACCAATTTATCAAATCAAACACAAAACCAAGCCACCATTTCAACTACCTACAGCACAGGCATCCCGAAAACATTTGTGTAACAGTTTTGATAATATATGATAACAAGAAAAGCAGTCAGAGCCTCCATCCAGGTGATGCCCCTTCTATTGTGGTTATTTAAGAAATAAATGTTTTATGCAGAAACAAGATCCAGGCTTTACCACTAACAAAATTGGTAGAAGGCTTCAATCAGGAGTGAATCCAAGCTTCCAAATGCACATGAATATGCACATTTGTAATTTATTTTTGTTTTCACATCATTATACAAAAGATAAGCCATAAGTCCCATCCTAATCTTCTATCACACAAGTCCCAAGAGCATTGCCCACTATCTTTCGGCTCTTCTTGCTCTTATTCACCTCATTGTCTTTGACATCATTAAGAAAGATTGAATTTAAAATTAGAAGAAACATCTCTTTATTATTATTTTTTTGTTAGTTATAGATAAATCTAAAATTTTTTGTCTCAGCTAAGTTGTCTTTACTACTTTGCTAAGCAAACTTGATAAAAAATCATAGTATTTCTTGGCATGCCCGTAGATTATATTAACAAGCATAAGGTTTTCAAACAGCACTCAGAAACCTCGTTTACAATCCAAATCATATCAGTGTATGCAAACTGCAACTATGACAAGTGAATTGGGAACTTAGATAACACCTCAAATCACACAAACAGAATTATAATAACTACTACTGATGCATTCTCCACTCCCAAGAAGAAGAGGAAAAGATATTATAAACATCATAATACAATTAGGCTAACGATAAGCTCAGCCGCTCAAAAGTCCAAAAGATTCAAATGGCTTATTTAGAACATCATGGTTACAACAAAACACAATAAATTCCGTAAGATATAATCAGCGGCATTAAAAAATAAAATAATAAGATTGACCTTTTATCTCCATTAAAACTCTGAGAAGGAATAATGATGGCTATAATATGTGGTTCTCATGATTATTGGCTACCAAACCAATTCTTTCGTTTTCTTTGTCTGCCATTTAGAATCTCTATGTCTCGGCTTTTAGCTCCCCTGTTTTTTATAAACTTAAACACCGTCATATGCAGAGTATTCCTTATTAAGGATTCCAAATCAGTTCCAAAAACCAACAAAGACACCATAATTCAATCAAAGAATACAGACAACAAAATCCCATTCTTGGTATATAAAAATAGAATTTCAAAATGCAAACTTCAATTTCAAGAGTCGAGCAATTCACAAAACAGAAATTGGCCCGAAAATCAAAAGTCTATGCAACCAAAAGAAAAGAAAGAAAAAAGACTCACGTTTTTAATCCGTCTTCGAGTATGGCTTGCTCTTCTAAGGTCCAATCCACGGAAATACCGGGGTTATGCTTCATACCCGAAACCGAGGTCTCGGGTATGGGATTGCCGTTGCTCAGGTTTGCTGCATTGAAAGAAGAAGACGCGTGATTCGGTTCTTGTTGATGGTTCCCCGGTGGGTTCGCCATAAAAAATTCACCTTTCCTCGGGGTTTTTACAGAATTGATTATAGGAACCAAAAAGAAGAAGAAAAAGAAAAGAGAATCTCAGAGAAAAAGGTTAAATGGTTCCTCCCTTCCCGCCAGCTGATGAGTTCCCGCCAGAAAAGAGACGAGACCCAGAATGGAAATCGAGAGAATTCTCAAAGATTCTGAATACAAAACAAAATTTAAAGATAAATTGATAGAGAAAGAGAGAGTATTAGACTGAAGGGAGCTCAAAAATTCTGATTATAAATAATTATATTTAAGAAAAAAAAAAGAAAAGAAAAGGCGAAATGGGAAATTGGAGAGAGAAAGAGAGATGGAGATGTGTACGGAAATGAAAATCAAATCAAATCATCATACGAGAATGTGAATGGGAGGGTTTTGATTTGAAGTTTCGAAAGCTCAAAAGTACAGTTCTTTCATTATGGACTTTTCTTTTTCTTTTATTTAATTTAAGTACATATTTTTATTTGTATTTATTTATTTGACAGCTTTGATTCTTTTTTTTAAGCCGACTTCGGAATTTTTGAATGACTATTTTACCCTTATAAGTACTAACAGAATTGTTTTTGTTAAGAAATATTTTTTTTTAAGAAAAAAGGTTATAAATATAGCAGTATGATCTGCATATACCGGAATTAATAAAAAAATTCCCATAAAAAGGGTGTTTTAGTTTTTAGAATGTTATTAAAAAGTTCACTTTAATAAATAATAATTGTAGTAAGTTCTTATGAATTATAATTTCCACCAAAAAAAAAGTTTTTATGAATAATATTTAAAAATTTTAGTCACCAAAAAATAATATATAAATATATAGATAAACTTTAAGTACCAATACTACGTTTACTTTACCAACACTTATTAGGGTGGGTGGAAGAAACTCAATGCTGTTTAAGTAAGAGTTCAAAATCAAGTCTTATAAATGATGAAAATATAATAGAACTTTCTCTATATGAAATCTGACGAAACTCGACTTCAAATGAATCGACAGTGCACTAGTCTAAAGAAAAAAAAAAATAGACCTCCACTTTAGGATTTGATTGATAAAGAATAGGAAGTTCTATTTCATATAAACGGGTTGGTTTTCTACTTTTCTTAAGGGGAGAGGTAGGTGCTTGTCTCAAAAATAAATTATGTATAAAATCTTTTGTTTGAACAGAAAGGATTCCTTCATTGTGTTGATGTGTTACATAGTTTCAATTTGAAAATATATTATCCGTGTTATTTTTTTTTCTTTTAATGGGTAAAGAGAATTTCAAATTCTTGAGTTACTAAATAAAAAAACCAACTACTATATCTAAATGGCATAATGTTTTTTAAATTCCAAAAATAACCTCATAGTTATTTGACCAAGATCTCTCCCTTAAAACAGATAAACTTCCTAGATTTCTTTTTTTTTAAGTTTCATATGAGCAATCTCGAGTCTCCACAAAATGGGGTTGAAAAGGAATAAAAGAAAAAAAAATCCATAATATGGGTATTGGGTAGTTGAACTTGAAATCGAATGACAAAGACAGATTTGTTGTTCATTTGTATTTCATATTTCATATGAATTGACTTGAATGAAATTAGCTTCCAAAAATGTCTTCATTTGGTCATGGGGCAACCCATACTTGTCAGTTTCAATTATTGGACTTTATTGAAAATTATTTTTTGAAGCTAAATTGTCCTCATCTTTTTGTTTTTAAGTTCATTGTTTGGACTTTGTCTTCTCCCCTTTCATAAATGTTATGAATTTTTTATATATTCTAACAACTTATCTTTGCCAATTGCCACTATAATGAAATGATTGGGAAAATATGGCATCAAATCCTATTATATTGAGTTGAAATTTATAATTCTTTTCAAATAGTAGATTGTCCTTAATAGCCCCTCTTACACGTTCCAAAGTGCATGTTTTACAATGCTATATAAAATATAAATATACTATTTAGTAATAATTTACATGTATTTTTGGAGACTTTATTATATATTATATAAATCAATTAAGTTATTTGTTGTGAATGGGATAATAAGTCTTACCAGTTCTCCCCTTAATCTAGTGGTTAGGTGGATGTATTTGGATCTAAAAGGTAAGAGTTCGAATCCTGATCAAATATAATTATCAGAGAAAATAAGTCTCGGGAAGTTTCTCTTCATTTGTGATTTGATATTACTCAAATTTCAGATTAAAAGAATCTAACGGGTACGTTCACACCAAAAAAATTAAGTAAAAAGTTTTAAAAATATTTAATATAGTACTACAAAACCATTTGATTTATAAAGTTGTAAGTGGGTGCATGATCTCAGTACCTAAAAGAGAGGTAGATTTCGAATCTCCTTTTTCTTCTTATTATAAAAAGAGAGAGTTGAGAGGTAAATGGAAAGATGAAAAGGAATTATTAGGAAAAAGAAAAGGGAAGAAGGAAAAAGGAGATGAAAAGGAGAAAAAGGAAAGGAGTGGTGGATAATGGGGACATGAAAAGAATGGGCTAATCAATTCTAAGCCCAAGGAATGAGAGACCAATAACATCGGCCTAAAGCTAAAAATCAAATGTAAAGGACAAATCTGGGCCCGAAAACAACAAACAGACCAGTGGGTCCATCAAGGAACCTCTCTTACAAAGAATGCAGCTGTTAAGTGGAAATATTTAGATTTTTTTTTCTTTTGCCGAAGGAAATATTTAGATTGAATTGAAGTTTAGTGATGATATTATAGACTCAAGTCTGTGGGAGTTACCATGCAATCGAGACTAAATCTCACATATAATTATATATCCAAGTGAATTCTAGTTTACCCATGTAGTATTTTAAATGAATTTTAGTTTGGAATTTGCAATTTTTTTTTTTAAAAAAAATTATTTTTTGAGGTAGATTTTCAAATTAAAGTTTTGTATCAAATAATTTTTTCTTTTGTTCAATTAAGGACGTTAACAATTAAGATACAATTTTAATATGAAGTTTAGCCCCAAATAAATTTTTTTATTTCTTTTATGGGTTGATATGGATTTCTAAACATGTATTAT
The DNA here is from genome assembly GCA_001974825.2 of Corchorus olitorius. Classification (NCBI taxonomy): domain Eukaryota; kingdom Viridiplantae; phylum Streptophyta; class Magnoliopsida; order Malvales; family Malvaceae; genus Corchorus; species Corchorus olitorius. The sequence continues at coordinate 36,120 of AWUE01012782.1, forward strand.
GATAGGATTTTATAATGAATATATGATTATATGTGAGATTTATCCTCAATTGCGCGGTAACTCCCACGGACTCGAGTCTATAAGATCATCACTCCTCTCTTACGAGTGGCCTGTGCTATGCTGCAGGGCTACACGTGTTTCCTTTTGAAATCGGTAGGGAATTGGTTTTTTTTTTACTTGAGATTCCTAGGGTTCGAACCCAAATTATTTAAACTAAGAGTCCAGCATTCTACTATCAGGTTAAATGCTCGATGACAAAATTGAAAATTTACTTTTCAGGCAATTGAAGAAAGGAAAAAAAATTACTCTACATTTCAACCCGCTTGTGGAGTTCAAAAACTCCACTGACAGTGTACCAAATAATAACTGAATTTAATATATTCATTTAGATATATTTTTATTTATTAAGAAGATATTTGTCGAAAATGGACGGTCTATTTAATATTACATAATTCTTGCTACAAATGATCGATTTAGGTGATTCAAATGTCTATTAAAATGTTGTTCCATGATCTAGAACAACCATGAAGGACTCAAAAGCTAAATGTAATGTTTCAAGTATAAAAAATGCTTCCAAAAAATTAGTTTTCGGTTAGCGAGAATGGATAGCCTACTAAATATTACATAATTTATTCTTTAAATGTATGATTAAGGTAATTCAAGTGTCTGTTAAAAGATTGTTTCATGATATAAAACTTTTATGAAGGACATGAAAGCTAAATTCGATATTTCAGGAATAAAAAATGCTTCCCAAAAATCAGTAATTTCGGTTGGCGGGAAATAGACGATCTACTTAAATATATTATATAAATTTTACTCAAGATGTCTGATTGAGCTGATTCAACTATCTATTAAAAGTTTTTCATGATTTACAACTTTCATGAATGATTTAAAAGGTAAATTTAATGTTTCAAGTATAAAAATGCTTTCGGAAAATTAATAGATTAGGTGGATGATGTTTTTGGTCATCCAACTATGAAAAGTAACGATTTCGTTACTTAAGTTAGTAAAATTGAATATTTTGATCACTTAATCCTTAATCTACTTATGTGGCACATCCATATCATCCATAATATCATGTGGCATGATGATATGCCAAATTATATCATCTAAGAAGTCACCTGACACACATGTCATGAGAATGTCATCAAACATTCCACGCGGCATAACCAAAAAATCATGTTATTTGACTGAATGACCAAAATATTCAATATTACAAATATAAATGAGCAGAACATTACTTTTTATAATTAGATGAATAAAACAGAAACTCACCTAAAATTATGACCATGTAACTTACCCTATATAATTTATGTTCACAATGTCCAATTTAAGAAATTTTAGTGTATATTAAAAGCTTATTTTATGATTTACAACTTTAATGAATGACTAGAAAGCTAAATTTTAGTGGTTTGAAAATATATAACGTGATTTCACAAACACCCACAGGCCACAGGAAAGCGCGGGAAATTTCCTCTTATATCTAATGGGACTGTTGTATATTAATAAAACAAAATATGTTCACGTTTTGGAGCTGGGCCTGGATGGTTCAAAAAGATTGTTGAACTTTCTATCCAAAGTTAGAGCCTAGGGGCATGGACCGTCCAAGTAAGAGGGGGAATGAAATATTAGATATAGAAACGGGTGGAATTACATATATAAATTGGGAAAATCATATCCTGGAATCTTGTTTACAGAAAAATATAATTCAATCCCAGGGTAGCTTCAATTTTCAAGTCTCTAAATAAAAAAAATACTAATTGGATTTTTAATTTCCTTCAAATATTTAATTGTGTACACAACTTAGTGGTACCAGCCTAGCTACAAGTAAATAGAAAGGAAGATGGTCCGTGGTCGGTCATTTAGAAGCTAATTATTACATTGCTTCGTTAAATTACTAATTAACCTTTATGGCTTTGATATCAATAAAGCAGCGCAGTGCTGCTAATTAAGCAAAATATATTTCAAGTTTCTTCACATTGCAGCTAATTGCTGCAAGTTGCCCAGTTGCAGACGAGGTTCACACATATATATCCATATTCATATAATAAAATAGAACTTCAATTGAAATTTATATGAGATAAATAATGAAGTTGGGAAATTAAACATTTCTTTAGGATCTCTCATATATATTAGGCAAATTATACAATACATCGGCGGTGGAGTTTAGCAGACTACACAAGCGGGTCCTGAAGGGTGACATGTGTCCTCTAAGGACTAGATTGAAATATTTAAAACTTAATTAATTAAAAAAATGAACATGTGTCAACTCCACAACCCGCTTGTGGAATCCAAAATTTACACCGCCAGTGTATCAAATAATTACCCTATATATTATTATTATATATATATTTACGTAACAATTTAATTATATATATACGTTCTTTTTGAAGCTTTGAAATAATATGTTTTTTTCTCAAAAAAAAGAAAGAAAGAACAATATGTTGGAGTTTGACCAAGAAATAGGTGTTGACCATTAATTAGAGGGATTATTTTAGATAATACAAGTAACAAATTAATAACAAAAACCCTAACAAAATCAGGGTGTTTAGGTACGTGTCCCTAAGTGGACACTCTAGTGGTTAAAAACTTGAGACTTTTTGTTGGAGGTCTCAGGTTTGAATTCTGGGAGGGACGGGGTGAGATTAATCATGGGAAATGAGAGTACTAACTCCTATTGTGTAGTCTATTTCAATATCATGTTAAGTGAAAAAAAAAGGTGTTTAGGTACATAGCCCAAGAGTAATTGATTTTGCTTTATATACCAAATAAAGTAGAACAAATTTAGAAGCGACATTCTATTAGAGAAAATGATGCATCCCTCCACACTTTCGAAATCAAGTTGTATATATATATTAGAGTAAACAATTAGTTGAATTATATTTAGAAATAGTATATATAATATACAGATTGATATTAACATTTTATTTTTACTTTTAGCACATTAACGTGCAAGCCATGATGAGTAATAGTGGTAGTTCTTATTACTAGTAGCTAGCTAGCAAGACTTGTTTGAGAAGCGAATAAATAAAAGAAAAAAACGTTTTCTTTTTAAAGGAAATCCCATCCCGGTTATATTATTCAGTTGACTAAAACAATTCATTTAGTTTTGGCTTTCTACGTACTGACAGTATATAAAACCTCAATTTGAAAAAAAAGAAAAATAAAATTGGTGATATTTTGCATATAATATCACTATTCATCGAAATAGGAGTTCGAGGCTATGGACAGAACTTGAGCTTTATATTAATTACCATGTTAAACATCACAATTTTGAGAAAGATCAACAATTAATTAACTTGAACATAAGGGCCTCAAACTAGTCAGTATTACACTTTGAATGTCAAAATAGATATTGAACCAAAATGATACCGAAATGATCATAACTAAGAAAATTGGTACATGCATTCAAGTGTTTTTTGAAGAAGGTTTAATTGAATTTGAACCTCATACCATACTTTAAAAGAGATTAGTTGATGATTAAACTTTGGGTTCAATATAATAATTTACTTCCTCTATCCCTAATTAGATGTCCTTTTTAGCCGAATCACGTTAAGTAAGAAACATAGTTATTTCACTCACTTTTTTATTTTTTAACATATTTATTATATTTTCACATTTCTACCCTTATCTAGTCCTTCTTTAGATTGTGTGTGTATTAAATATGAATGGAGATAGTGGTGTATTAATCAGGGTTATATAGCTAAAATTATATATATAGTAGCTTAAATGGGTAAGAGTTGACATGTAAAAAGGGACAAAAAAAGCTTCTAGAAGTGGACATGTAAATAGGGACGGAGAGAGTATTAATTACTATGTACATGATTCATTGCATTGGTTAAAAACAATACTAGAGTTGCATTAGCAATGGAATCTTGATGAAAGCAGTGTAGTAAATAAAATGCAGGGTTTTGTCGTCTATATCAAGGAGCAATCTAAACTACAGAATCCAAGGCTGATTTTTCATCAATTATAATTACAAAAGTTTAACATTGGTTAACGAGTAGTCCCATGGCCCCAACCACATCTTTAATTATATCGACACTTTGGATATGCTAAAAGTTTTTGGATCACAAAATTCATTTGCATAGTAAAATCAATAAAACCCTAAAGCCAAGGCCAAAATCACATGCATTCACGTTACTTGCTGTCCACGACGGACGTTGGCTTGCTTAAGTACAACATAACGTAGGAAGAATGTTGAAGTTGAACACCTTGGTGCATGTGAACAGCCTAAATTGCTACACATTGCCTTCTCCCTACGCTGCCTACTAAGAGGATCGAAAGACCTAATTAAACTTAAGAAATCAAAGTTGTTTTAATATATTTTCGAATTTATCTGGCTTGGCGTTGTCGGTCAAGACACGTGGCAAGTCGAAAACTTGATCCTATTCCTATATATAAGCTTACCATTACTAGGAGGAGAGATATACAAGCTTGGTGCATTTTGTTAATTAGGGTTTTACGAATATCTTGAGGTGGGATTGAAAAAATGAGGAGAGTAATGTTCGAGATAATCCCACTGTTATTTCTAACTCTTGCACTGAGCTTGTGCACGGTGGATGTGGAGGCGGCGGAAGGGTTGCAGCCACCGGTGAAGCTAGAGTGGCATTTCTATTATAATACGTGTCGTGAAGCAGAGATTTATGTGAGGCACCAAGTAGAGTTGTTCTATAAAAATGATCCAACCATTGCACCTAAGCTTCTCCGGCTACTATACTCGGATTGTTTCGTCACTGTAACAACTCCTCAACTATTGCACTCTCGTTTCTATAAATGTTTATTATGATTAATATTGTTGTTGTTTATGGAACTGCAGGGCTGTGATGCTTCAATCCTACTAGACGGTCCAAATTCAGAGAAGAAGGCGCCGCAGAATAGAGGACTGGGAGCATTCGTTTTAATAGACAGGATCAAAACAGTTCTAGAAAGCCGGTGCCCTGGCATCGTCTCTTGTGCTGATATTCTCAACCTTGCCACTCGAGATGCTGTTCATATGGTATATAGTCCAATCCTTCCCTCCGTCCCAAAATGTTCCATTTGGGGACTCTTTTTTTGAGTTGATGCTTATCTTTCCTTTCTGATTTTGAAACCAAGGATATCCTCAGATTTTGTTGATCCAATCTAATCCCTTTCAGACGAGAAACATGAAAGGTTAAAACCCTCTTAACAATCATGTTTTCGAGGGATTGAATTTGTGTTTCTCATCTTGTCCCGACAGAGGGCCTGTCTATTTAATGTATTCCTTAATCACACACTTATTGAGTTGCTATTTCATGCAAATATGAGTTATTTATAATTTTTTTTTTGGCCAAAAGTTATAATAATTCATGTAAAGCTGAAATCTGGGCTGTGAAGGGCAGAAATTAGGTGTTTTGTTATCAAATCCATTATTAATTAAAGGTGTGATTGATCAAACAGGCAGGAGCACCATCATATCCTGTATATACAGGGCGAAAGGATGGCATGACATCTACGGCAGCATCCGTCGATCTTCCTTCACCATCCATCTCCCTGGAAGCTGCTCTCGCGTATTTCGGATCAAAAGGCTTAGATGTGTTGGATATGGTAACACTTTTAGGTAAGCCACTCAACCCAGATTTATGACCTAAGTATAGAGCCGAATAAAATACTAAATCCTTTTCTCCCAACTCTTCCATTGGCTAAATCCATAACCTAGGAAAACTAATCAAATGATCATAGGTTTTCGAGGATCGAACCAACTCTTACCTTTCTTTGATTTCAGGAGCACACTCCCTGGGGAAAACTCACTGTAGATTCATTGAGGATCGGCTGTACAATTTCAATAACACAGGGAAACCGGACCCAAGCATGAAGCCATCATTCTTGGCTGAAATGCAAAAGCAATGTCCACCACGATTGAAAAAGGGTCAAAGCGACCCACTGGTGTTTCTAAACCCAGCATCTGGTTCCAGATACAGATTTAGCAGCACTTACTACTCCAGAGTATTAACCAATGAAGCTGTCCTCGGAGTTGATCAGCAGCTACTCTTCAGTGATGATACTAAACAAATTACCCAAGAATTTGCAGCTGGCTTTGAAGATTTAAGAAAATCATTTGCCCTTTCTATCAGTCGGATGGGAAATATCAAAGTTCTAACAGGAAAGGATGGAGAAATACGCAAAAATTGCAGATTTACGAATAAGAACTATCACAGTAAAAACTAGGCGACTCACTCTGCTCAAGGAGGAATGATTTATAATCAATAAATTATAGAGATGATTGTCATTGATAAGCAAATGTCTTGGGTTAAAAGTATAGCAGAATATATCAATAAAAAACAACATAATGGACAACTCTTTTCTTTCAACAAATAAAATTGAATAACTTGTTCAATCCTGACTAGCTGTCCTATTGAAAAGCTAAAAGCTCAATATCATCTAATAATAATAACTACTTGGCATAATTTCCTCTGTAAATTCATGTGCATAAAAATAAGGAATCAAACTTATTGATGCATAGTTCAAAATTCCGATTTACAAAATGATTTGAATGAATATAAACTTACTAAAGCCAGATCACACTTGCCTAACCTGTGAGCGATTCTCCACCAAAGCTAAATGCTTCCATCTGTTGAACCCCGAAAAGATGAGACTACTTTTCAAATTTCCAGTCTTTTATCATGGCTTCAAAATAAGGGGGAAAAAGGGAAAAAAAAATGTGTAAGCTACAGTCTAAAACATGCCAAACAAGAATAAGAGCAATCGCAAACATGCTTTCCTATTATTGCCAGGCAAAAAATCTCATCAATAAAGTCCAATGCACTCTAAGCAGACACAAAAGCCTGTTCAATCATTGTGCAACCACAAGAGCATGGACATAAGGTGAAGCTAGTTTTTGCAAACCTATTAACCAAAAGATTCTTCATCAATAAGTGAAATATATTGTACTAAAGCAATGAATATTCCAAGCACCAAAGAGCTGAGAAGAAGAGCATTGAAGGAGCTATGAGTTCCTAATTAGTCATCTAACAAAAGGAAAACAAAGGTAACAAAAGGAAAATTAAGATCGATCAGAAAAGGTAACTTGACAATTTTCCTAAAATCATCATAAGTTGAAAATCAAACTATATTGAGGCTTATATCATACTACAGTGACAATACACTGAGCACCAAGCTGCTAGGAAAAAAAGCATAGAGAAGTTCTCAAATCTGATAAACAGGTCATCAGACTTAAAAGTTTAGGTCAATGCCATGCAAGGCTAAATGCTGGAAGAAAAAGTGTAGCTTGATCATATTCATGAAATCTATCATAAATTCAGCAGCAAACTCCTACTTGTGCAGTCTATTGTCTATCATAACCTTTCTGATGCAGGAAATTCTAGAACTTTGCCAAATTTATTGTCTTCATATGTTCTCTTATATTTGACAGGTAACTAAGTTTTCTGTATTTATTTAAATGGTCATGTGACTTGCATGAATCCTTATAGCAAATTTGGATGACTTGCAGCCAATGAGGCTTAAATTAAGGCCTAGGATAAAAAGCTGCTTTGATCCTTCTACACATAGCTTTCTCAACTAATGGCAAGCACAACAATTTAATATCATCAGTGGCTCTACAACCCTAAACCTTTTTGTTTTTTGTCCAACTTCAATTCTAAATCAACATAGCCCCTCTACTATGGTTTTTTCTAATTTTCCTACTTTATACAGCATCACATTTCTTTAGGGGTTATATTAGGAAACTACAGATGGGACCAGAGCTGAGACAGTACATACAATTCAAACTTCAAGTCTATATGAATGTTGCTGAAAAAAGGTATGTATGGACCAGACCAAACTTCAAGTCTATACAAGAGGTACGTATGGACCAGACCATCTAGTTTAATGTGTAGCTTCAAACAGAATGGCAAGGGAATTGATAGGAGAATAACAGGCACTAATATGCATGTTCATAAGAACTTAGCAAAAAGCTATTTCATGGAATTTGAAGGCTTGACCAAAACAGAATGATCTGAAATTAGCATTTACCAGTTACTTGAATTCATGCACTTCATTTTGATAATTTCTTCCCTTTATCACCAGCTCATCTTCATTTCCTCAACAAACATTTTTCTTTAGATAAGTATAGTATCTCAGGAAGGAGCACTGGATGGTAGACCATGCCAGGAACCAATCCATTTTACATAATATATCAATAAATAATTTGAAGTTTGCCTGAAACTATGAATATAATTATCAACAGCTCAAATCTCTGATTAAATTAATTCTAGGTCCAGATTCACCAAAATTTTTATAATACTACATAAACTGTACATTGATTTACATAGCCAAAAAATACTATTATATTTGACGAATAAGCGTAATACAAAGAAATGCCCGCCCGTATGTAATTCTGAGTCGGGCCAATTTAACAATTCATATGCATGAATGTTATACATTCTTTCGCATGAATACTACTATTTTTGGTAGAAAGGAATATAAACCAGACAGTGATTACCTTGGAACAACCTTGAAGATAATGGAGGTGCAAAAAGTAGGATGAATATGAGGACAGCAAAAGCACTTCTGCTTCATACTCCATCATAAGAGACCCAACATAAACCGTCATGCCATGTCCAAACTAGGTATTCCAGATACTAAAAACTGGCTCAAGGTGCTATTGCCTTTTCTGCCGTGAAAGTAGGCAGGAAATACTGTGGACCTACTCACTATTCCGAGCTGAATGGCCTTTGTTCTTGATTAGCTGATTGGAACAAAACAAATGACTTACAATAGGCTACACAATGAAGGTAAAAGTCTTAACAGAGCAAAGAAGACAGTCACACTCATCCCATGCACGTACATTGATACACTGAATTTGTAAAATTTACATGCCACCTACCTAAATCATAACTTAGCAATACCGACATGCCTTCACTTCATCATGTTTATATTAGAACAAATGTACTAATTCTGTCTGAAAATTAGATGATGCAAGGCAACCCTAACTATTTTGAAGAAAAATTATTTCAAGAACAAGACCACAGTGTCTTTTTCACCATTTCAGGGTCAGTTCTATGATCATATCAAAACAGTGTGCCCTACTTTAGACTATATCTCAGTAAACCAGGTAAAAATGAGGCTCTGCTTATTTTGTTCTTTTTATTTTTCTCCCTTCTTGATGAGAAATTATTACATGGACCGGTTCCACCATGTCATCAATGGTCCCAACGAATAAGATTGTGACAAGTCAGATTTTTCCTACAATTACCAAAACCCTATCAATTTAATGTCCTAAATTTAGGAACTTACCCTGTAAATCTTACCTGTTGAAAGTTGGGGCTAAACCTGGTGCTAAATTTGTGCCTAAATTTTAGGACCAAATCTGACATGTAACAATTTTATTGATTGGGACCAAGGATGACATGGTGGAACCGGTCCATCTAATAATTTCTCCTTCTTGACATAGGTTATAGTAATCATGGATTAACTCACATCTCATCACACGGCCAATTAGGTCTCTGTGTTACATGTTCAAATACCATAATAGAACTAGAATTTCCAATATGACAATGCCTAGCAATAGAGAGAAACAAAAGTTTTGCAGATTCATTGAAGAATAGCATAAAAGAGTTTAACTTATACAATACCGCCTATAAGTCATAATTCCATAAGAGGAAAAGATTATTATTACCAAACCTTGTAAAAGTATTTCTTCCTGAGTTTGATTGCAGCGCCTACACATCTTTTGACATGGATTTTCAGAAGCTTATCATTGAAAATCTGCAAAAGTAAAATCATTGACATCAAAATAAGCATCCCCACTATGCAAAGGAGAAAACAACATTATAGATAGCAATGCTTTCCATTTTGGAAAAGTCGTACATGGTCAATCCCTCAATCTCCATCATCAAGAACATTAGCCACACAAGCAGAATTTAATGGCATCTCATAACAGAGTCAAAGAAAACACCCTTGCAAAATAACAGTAATAGAATGGCATACAAGGGCCCATACACGTGAGATGTATGCAATCACTCAAGTTTCAACAAAATCACAACTCGGGTGTCAAGATGTATGCACTCACTACACTTAAAGCAAGAGTTCTCGGGTAGGTTAAATTTGGTTTAAGCAAAAGAAATTAGAAAATAAATAATCAAATAAATAAAAGTTACACATATCAGTTTGGAACCAACTTGGGGATGACTCAAGCACACTGGGTGGACTCCCCACAATCCGCTTATATAACAGCATCAAACTGAAGCTAAGCCACAATAAACGGTGAGGCATCACTTTGAAAATCATAATACCATCTTATGAGCTAGCGATACCAGCTTAGCTCCCCTATGTTTTGTTGACAATTAAGCATCAAACTCGGGTTGAGTTGCCAATGCAGAACTATGGCCTGGTGACTCATCTTGCAATTGAAACTCTTAGCTTGGGATCAGTAAGAATCTTCCATTCAAGAAGAAAAATTGCTAAGATCCTTTCATCATCAAAATTGTTTTCCAAGTTTAATTCCATCCAATGGAAAAAAAAAATAATAACACTCTTCTATGTTTTTAAGGGCAAAATAGTAACAAAATTTTCACTTAACTAAAAAGTTTTCTTTCCCAGGTAAGTCTAATAAGTCACAAGATCTTGCAATAAGGTTGTAAGCAAGCCCAAGAAGTCCCCCCTACGAAGGGTGGACTCAGAGCTCTGCATGTGTGTGTTGAGACAGAGTGGGCGACAGAATAACATAATAAAATCTAAGGAACTTCAGACTTACCTTTATAAGGTCATCTATTGAGCGGGTTTCCCTGATGATTTTTTGACGGTTTATGATAAGAATAGCAGCCACACAAAAAACAGGCAAGTCATCATCTCCTTTTCTACTTGATGAGACAACATTGCATACTTGGAGGTGATCATTTCTAGACCAAAAATTCCGTGCCAAACCACAAAAAGGATGAGCAGATGCCGATTTTATTGCATCGTTCTCAGACAAGGAGTGTTTTAATTGCAGGCCACCATTGACACCATCAATTCCGTTTTGTGAGTTTTCTTCTCTGATTTCTGCCCCAGAATCCCTTGGGAGCTGTACAATCAATGCTTCCAGACAGATCTCCTCCAAGTTGCAGGTGAAAGATTCATCAAAATCAGCTGCCCACATCATCTACATTGAGGTTGATTTAGTTAGTGTTTAACTTAAAAATAAATACGTAAGCAAAATAAAAATCGAAAGAATATGAAGAGTAAAAACTCTCTTCATGCTTTTCATAAGTTCTTGAGATCTCATAGAATTTCTAATCGTAACATACCTAATAGGATAATACTCCATTCTAAGAAACCATGTTCATTAACTGCTCGTCATCCATTGAATCAAAATGGGGTGGACTCAGTCAAAATTTTGAGAGTCAATTAAAATGCAAACCAGTAACCTTTTTAGCCCCCATATAAATAGCTTCAATGTGTCTTTTATAGAACAAAGGATAAATTTTAAAGAATTTCCCATGGCCCTATTTGTTTAACTTAGTATACTGTAAAAGCAGCCTCATCGATGCAGTACTAAATCAAGTATGCAACTTGATCACAAAAATAAATACTATGAGATAACGGTGACTGATCACAACAGGAAAGGCAAGGATGAAATAAGAAACAGGCAAAAAAAACTCCAAAGATATGGGGGCTCAATCAAAGTATGCAATAATGAAGACGCTAGCAACAGGTAATGTCAATATAGGCATCGATACTGTTATTATCTTTATGCTCAAATTTTAACTATTATAGTGCCAAGATTGCAACAAAACAAACAGTGTCAAATGGAACTAGCAGCACAGACCTCCCACATACGAAGAGCCTCATTGAATGATAACTCTCTTCGAAATAGAACCAACAGCATCGGAAATGCAAAATGAAGGCTTTCTGCACCTATATTCGACAAATGTGCAAAAATTTCCCTGTCTGTGAGTTCCAAGATATGCCACAATGACTGCAGCTGCTTCATCACTCCAGTTGGTCCCTCCATCTGAAAATTTTCACGCTGGAGGCATGTGGAAAAGCATATGTAAGTGGAAAAAACATAAATGATCCAAGAAGAACGTATTAATCAAGTTTAAAATACCATTCTCCTAATGAGCATCTCAAAGCACCAAAATGCATCCGCATTATCCTCAAAAAGAACAACAAAAGGAGACAGCAGATCACTCATACCTACAGTCAGAGTCCAACCAAAACAATTGGAATTAGATGCTTGAAACTCAAATCATAAAATTGGATCTTTCACAGCTTTGCACCAGATAGATAGCAATTCAAGAAGAGAAAGACTCAGCAAAACATGTTATGAGTAGAAGGCCAAAACCTTGACAGTAACCAGTTGCAGGATCAACCCATGCATAAACAGCAAGAATATCTGACATCCTAGCTAAGTTTCTTTTATCCTCATAGAACTCAAGATGACTATCCGTTCTCACCACATCAACAACTGAGAAAGGAAAGAATACTGTCAGCTGAGAAGAATAACTAATAAACAGTATCTAATACTTAACAAGTAGAAACTGTTTTGTACTGCAAACAAAGCAAATTAACCAAGTTACCTATTCGGTGCAGAGTCCAAAGCCATTCAGATACTCTTTCATCATTGGAAGCCCCTTCCTGAGATCTGGTTGCATTTGACAATGGTTTTTCCGGGACATCTGATATTCTTAATCTGTTGACTGTTTCAGTTTTATAACTTACAGTCTTGGATCTCATAAGTGACTGATAGGCACTGGGATGGACCAATTCAATTTCAGAGTTCAAAGGACATGAGTTATTCTTAGGTAGTGAGGCTGAAACATGTGATTCCATAATTAAATCAGCATTGTTATTTATTTGAAAACTATGCATATTGTCATCCTCAAATTTCAATTTATATTGTGCAGAATACCCTTTCTCATTTGCATCAATTCCTTTTTCATCTTCAATCTTCCCAAACAAATCTGTTACTGGTAAAGGAGGAAAATCAAAATCAGATTCAGTTTCGAATTCCGATCCATGACATTCTCCCTCTATTTTTGAGGAACAGCGGCCATATGGACCAGAAGTTGATAAAAAGGAAGAGTCATATGCAGCATTGCAAGTATTTCCCCCCACACTGACAAGGTTAGCAGAATCTGTAGAACTCTCTGTTTGGCCAGCATATGACTTTTCAGTAAAGTAATTACGAGAATCAGAATATTTCTCTGTTTTATCAGTATCATCAGTAGGTGCTTGGCTACATCCAACTTTTGCTTCACTTTTCCGCCCATCTTTGGAGGATGTCCTCATATCCATAACTTTTGAACCCACATTATAGGCAAGTGAACCAGTTCCTATGCTTGAATGCATGGTCTGGCATTGCTTTACAAGGTCCTTGTAACGTTCCCTGCACACATTTCATGAAGCTGTTATCTACTCTTAAATATAACAGAGCCTGGATCTTAACAAACCAAGGTGGCATGCAAAGCATTCCCAACATTATCCAAAGATGTTATAAACAATTTTCAACCATGACAATAAACATGTCATGACCTCTGGATGCATAGATGCACATGCTTCTGTGCCCATGCTTAAGCAAGTGAGAGCCTCTTTACAAAGGAAAAAAGAAAAAGAAAAAAAAAGTTCTAAATAAAGCCAGTGTATATAAATTTATTAACAAAGCATAGAACTAAAACTTCCAATAAAACCTGCAAATAGGCCCTTAACTTGTTTTGAATATAAATAATTTTAAAGTGAATTATGGAAGCGTCATCTTGATGAAACTCTATCCAAGAAAAAAGCACCTAATTATGCTGATGTCTCTTGATCTTCTGCCCCTATGCATCCTCAATGCTTTGCATTTTGAGCTCTTTTCTCAGCACTTTAAAACTATAGTATGTTGTCCATGTAAAGTTATTGGGTTTGAAGCCAGTTGTGGCTTGCAAATGGAAGGTGATGCGATAAGGATAAACCAAAAACTCATTATCCTTTAAAGTTAAAGGTACTAATATTATTAATTATAATTCTTTCTGAAAAAAAAATGTACAAAGGTACTTTAGTAGCTATAAACCAAACCTCACCAAGCAATACTTTTCTAAAACATATCACAGCTTACAATTCGCTAAGCAATGAAGGGCAAATGGCAAGATGCGTATTATAGGTAGTATTTCCTACAGATGATTAAGATCATATATGTATATCTGTTTTGGCCAAAAAAAAGTTATATTTATATCTGTTCACAATAAAAAGAGCAACGATAGATAATGCAGGCAGTCTTTAGAAAAAGTAAACTATTGATATAACCTAAGCATGGTTGTAAAGTATGATTAGACATGAAAATTTAACTGAAAAAGCATATTCAGTTAGTTTGACTTGCAAGCAAAACAGCCTTAGATGCATTCGACAAGGGGGGGGGGGGGGGGGGGGGTTTAGTACAATATAAAAGGAAAAAGAACAGGCTTGACCTCCGAGCTGCCCTTAATTGCTGTCGGCAGTCTGCAGTACTCCCCAGTGCATAGCAACCTAGAAGAAATTCCCAAACTTCTGGCCTTATAGATGGATCAACCCCCTAACATCACATGAGAAAATTTCAGATATAATTTTGGACAGTCTAAAAAACGTAACTTTGTGCCTGCAAATTTGACCAGGGAAGAGGATAGATGTGGAAAGCAAGAAGAATAGTAAAAGTAACTGAACCAGCAGCACAACACCTAAAATTGAAGCCAATCAAAATTAAAGAGAGGGGGGGAGTATATTATAGCTAGTCTGTATTTTCTCCTCTATTATTCAGTCATGCATCCAAGCCATTCATTTAAGCCAAACTTCTTCCACTCCCTAATTATGAGCTGAGATATCATAACAGATAAGTAGCTAACTGAAGAGGCCCAATGATGAGTTGAACCCAACTACCTAAGAAGTAGTTGGATGCAGAGAGCTATGAGGCAAAAGAAACATATAGTAATATCAAAGATGCATGAAAACAGTGAAATACATACAGCAAACATCATGAATGAAAAGAAATTAAGATGAAATTATCATTAAGCCTACAGGTTGCAAATGGTTGGAACCCGTACAGTATGTAGAAAATGAACCAAATGTGGTTACAAATTTAGGTACTTGATCATGTCCAAAGATGCAAATCAGATAGCAATATGCATTCCCAAGTCCCAAGAAGAGATGGAACAGATTAAAGCCAGCATCCAGCGATATGATACATTAGGCTCTTTCACATTTTACTCTTGAACAAATTATGGAATTTCATGAAGCTAGTGACTTGATAATAACTGTATCCAATATACAGAACACTGAAATACGCATAAAAAATAAAAACACTACAGAAAAAAACAATCGGGTCTGAATATCATTATATAAGGTACTATTAATTTATAGGTGCCACTATAGGACAAGTTGGAACGCTATCCTATCCCCATTGTTATCCATGGTAAGGCCGTGCTGAAATTAAACATGCAGTATTGTTTAGAAAAGCATTAACTATAGATATTTCCATAGGTTGAGGCTTTGAATAAATCGAAACATAAGAATTTGCATACCATGTATAGTTGAAAATGACAAAGACAAACAATCTGGCAAGAAAGTAAGAATAAGGATTTACAGACTCTTGAAATTAGGTAGCTACTTTTTATTTAAACAAAAGAAAACAAAATCTTGGGAACATTAGTTCTAACAAACGAACCACCCTGGCACAACTAAAATACTGGCCACTGGAACAAAATGTTTGAAAAACAAATAAGACATACCCCCAAAACAATTAACTTGAGTGCTTTCTGAAAACCGGAAACCTTCCCTGTGTTATCAAAAATGGCCTGCCACTTCTCTGGCTTAAGCATCTTACTAACCTGCAACATAAGTACATCATCAATCAATATGGAAGCCAGAAAGGGCGCCAGAAGTTGCCAAAAGTCAAAGATACACAAATTAATTTTCCAAAAGCAAGATTACTTGTGCCACTTTGGCACTCATCATTAGAAAAGAGAGAAAATGATTAAAGATGAATTTATATACATTGACAACACTCATTACTCATGTCCTGCAGGGCTAAGAGTATAATGCTGCTAAGGTTTGAACTCACATTGCATGGTCTCAGCCTATTCTGCAAAAACTCTACATTATATATATGTATGTATGTATGTCTAGAGAGAGAGAGAGAACTTTTCTAGACAGAGCACATTCAAAAACACAACCTCCATTTATTTTTTGGAAATATATGCCTCCCATCGCACTTCAAAGTGTTGTCTTTCATAAACTACCAATACCAAAAAGGCTTCTGCAACAAAATAATCAATTTACTAATTATCATTATTTCAAAGTTGCTCAATGCCTTAAACCACTGAAACTAAAAATGCAACCAATTAAAATTTTCAATTTCTTATAAAACCCCAGCTCCCTGCACGAGGGATCCTATTTAAACCAAAATGTTATCAAGTAAAGACCTTATAAAGCTTACAGAAAAACTAAGCTTACTGAAAAAGGTTTCATCTTTAGGCATCAAAGATTAACCTTAACAGATACATAACACTAAACAATATAAAAAAATCAAATGTCAATTCAATAAGAAACTAAATCATTTGATTATTAGCATTTAAAAATGTTACTGAGAGAATAATCTTACAGCTAAAACAACCTTGATGGGAGATTGGGAAAGGCAAGGATCTCCAATGTCGCGAACCATAGAACCAACCCTTTGAAGATGGACGGTTCCGGCAGCGGCAGCGGCGGCAGCGGCGGCGAAGGAGGCAGCTTTTGCACAACTCCATTGCTTTTCCTTTCCCCCACAAGACATTACACTTAGAACAACACCCACCTCCTCCGCCTCCTCCTCCTCTTTCTATCTCTTTCAACCACCATTCACCCTCTTTCTTTAAATAATAAGTGAAGAAATTTCGAATCCGGACAGTGTATATTTGGAGTTTTTATTAATATTTCTTTTTGATCGATCGGCGATCGCAGTTGGTTGATCTGATAACCAAATGCATTCACATTCAAAATTAGAAATTTAAGAAAACAGAGAATAATAGACAGAGATGGGTCTCAACTCAGGGAAAGGAGGAGTTTCTCCTCCATTGCCATTTTAGGATTTTAAGAACGCAGGACCGTTTCTTCTCTCTTTTTTTGTTTATTTTATTGTTTTATTGATTTTCTCCCCATTTTTTGTTTTCCTTCCTTTCCTTTCTTTTCTTTCCTTGTAATTCCTTCTTCGAGTAAATTGTTGTCTTGCTGTTTTTCTCAAGAGGTACAATTTTTTTTTACAACAAATTGTTATTATAAATAAATTAAAAAAAGTTTATTTCCAAAATAAAATTTAAAAAAGTTTTGGTGCCAAAAAAAATTAAAAATGTTTATTTTTTGGTTTTTATTTTGTATTTAAGATTAAGAGACCATATTTATAGGTTTGGAGAAGTTATAAAATTTTGTTTTGGTGTTGTAAATTTTTATTTTAATTAGGTACAAATAGTTAAATTATGTATGAAAGTATATAATGAGAGCAGAAAATTAAGTAAAGAGGAAAGCAGCTTGATATTTGCTCAAACGTGTATGAATTGATAGCAATCTACCTACCATGAATATTTGCCAATTTATTGAATTAAATTGGATGCAATAAAAGGAGTGTATGATTTGAAGGTACGTGATTTAACGTGAAGCATTATTCAAATTTTTTTAAGGGCATAATGGAATTATGTTATAATTCAAATAATTCTTTATTAGTCCGTTTGGGAATCTTGATTGGGCAAAAAAATTTGGATTTGGATTTGTAAATTCAAATTTTTTGTTTAGAAAAGCCCAATTAAAAAGTTGGATTTGAATTTAGCAAATCCAGCCTAAATTTAGTAGCCCAAAATTTAAAGATTTCAAATTCTTTTGAAAAGCTGTAATTTATCAAATCCAACTCTCTTTCTCTCAAGTCAAAAACACATTCAATCCCTAAAAAAAAACAACACACACACACAATTGAAAAATGAAATCTCTCGCTTCTTTCCTCTTCCTTGCGTCGATTCCATGGTGGCTCTCCAAAATTTGAAAATCCAAGATCTTTTCTGTCTCTTTTATCTTTCCAGATCTCACCCAAACCCCTCTCCCTTTCGAGAGTTCCATTTCCTCCTCCACGATGGAATCTCGATCGAGATCTATATTTAAATCCACAATTATCTCAGCGATTTTCTCCTTCTTTCTGATGGTCCCTGGCCCTCACTGCTTCTACCTCGGTGTCGGGCTTAAGTGACAGCTCTTTTGGCTTCTTTCCTCCCCTCCCCTCAAACAAGTTTCACGTTTGCTTTGGTGCTTTGGTAGGTTCATGTTAACCGATTTGTATTCAATTATCCTTACTTTCATTGCATTAGAGGATTTGTTAGATGGAAATAATTGGTAGGGAGTAATTAAAGAGATAGCTTGCTTTCCAAATTTTTTGGCAGCGTTGAAGATTTTCCACCTTCTACATTTCAAGTTCTATCTAGCCTGATTTCGCTCATTTCTGTCAATTATTTATGGTAAGATTTTTTTCTTTATTTTATTAGTTTTTTGCCTTTCACCCATTGTTAGTTAGATGTTTGATGAAATGCTCAAGCGAGATTCTGACTGATAATGTTAATTTGTTGTTGTTTTGTCATTGATTCTTTTGAATTGCAATTTATAAATACTCAATCCAGTGTTGTTGATTACAACAAGTCGTCCTTGCAGTGGAGTTTCAACAAAGTAGGTTAGTTTCTGAACTTAGAGATGGATTTTGAGTTTTATTTGATTGAGGTAGTGTCTGAAGTATGTTTTGATCATTTGAAGTAGTGAGAGAAGGTTCAGAAGCATTTAAGTATGTTTCTGGGTTTGTGTTCTGGGTATTTTGGGTTTGTTCAAGAACAGTATGAACATTCTGAAAATTCTTAAGAACATGATGAACAGGCTGCATACTTGACCACTCTGAGATTGTTGTTGAATAGGAAAGACTTCTGAAGTGAAGTTGGGACTAGAATCATTTACTTGAGCGTTGGAGAACTGATTACTAGCTCCAAGAATATCAACATGATTAAAATCAACATCTGCAGGTTGAGATAAAACTGGCAGAACAATATTTTCTGCATTTTTAGACTTTTGCACCTGCAGATGGTTAGTATTTCCAGAAAAAGGAAATATATTCTCCGAGAAACTAACATATTTAGAATTAAACACTCTGTGATTGTTAAGATTATAAAGTTTATAGGCTTTCACATGACAGTAATGAACACTCACAGAGTGTTTTGGAATGGTGACTTATCATAGCTTCAAACTTATAGAGTGTGTTTGGATGGAGAATTCTTAAAATTTAAAGATTTTTAAAAAGAAAGAATTTTGAAATGTGTCATTTTGAAATGCTAGCTTTTAAAAAATCTTAGTTTGGATGAAGATTTTTAGAAGTAGATTATGAGGTATTCATATTTTTTTAATGAAATAATATATTTAATTATAAAAAATAATATTAGAAGAATAAAAATATGCAATATGGATATCATTGGATTTGTAATAATGTATATATATTTTTAATAAAATTTAGAAGTGAAAACACATCTTTTTAGAAATACATTTTCATCAATTAAGTTAAAAAAATATAAAAATTTCATAAAAAAGGAAAGTTAGTTAATGTGGTGATTAAGTTAAAAAGAAGAGGATATTTAAAAAGACACCATATTACATGGATTTTGGAGAGAGATTTTGGGCCCTCTAAAAGTCCCTCTCCAATTTCCTAAGATATTTAAAAACCCAACTATAATTTTGCCAAACCAAGTTTTTTAAATTTAGATTTTAAAAAATCCCTATCCAAATGAATCTCCCTCTTGAATATCCTCATCCAAACACACTCATAGTCTTTAGGCATGGTGTTATTCTGAAAATCTCTATATACATGTACCTGTGTATATGCAATCATTTTAACATTTACAAAAGTTTAGTGTCATTGCAAGATTGGTTTTCACATGTTTAGGATTAATATATGTTTCATGAATTTTCGTGGCTTTGCAGGAAGCGTAATGGTAAGGAGTTGGAGGCTTTGAACATATAGATATAATTCTTATATCATTATATTTTACTAATGTTAGAAAGGAATTCAAAGCAATTATTTTGGGATCAGAATAATTTTCATGAGATATATAATGCAATATTTTGGCCATCTTTTGTTTTCTTTGTTTTGGTCTTCTTTCTTTTCTTTGTTGCCTGAAGAGTGTCAAATGCAGCTAATGATTTTCTTTATTGAGTTCTTAGTTGTTGATTTTATGCTTGTTTTGATTTTAACACATAAGCAATTGGTTTCAAGAATCTGGATACTCTACACTCTTTATAGACTTCATAGCTTGAAACATTAGTTCCTTTTCTGCAGGTTTACTTCCACGACATACCGAAAGAGGTGATCATAGCTTGGTAAAATTTGAAGCTAAGTGGAAACTTAACTGTCCAGGGTTGAGTCAAAGGAGCCAAGGACATTCATAGATGTCTCATTAAAGGATGATATGAAGAACTCAACCTTGATTGAGCTGGCCAAGTTAGATTACAATATATGAAGACAATCAAGACATGTTAGTTACCCTTGTTAAACTTTGTTGACTAGATGAGACAAATCTTCTTGTTTGAAGATAGGGGTAAAATAAATCTAGAGAACCTTGTATGACAGATTTTTATAGATTGGACAAATATGAATTTGAGATTTTAGGAGTTGGTATCTCCTTGTTTGATCTTTGTTTTTTTTTTTTAATATTAGCTTCATTAATGATATTGAAAATTTTGGAATTCTTTTTTCTATTCATTATTTATATTTATAATAGGTCATTATATTTTTTGTTATTTTTTATTTACTTTTATATTGTAAAAAAAAAGTTTTAAATTCAATTCCAATTCCAAATCCAACACAAAATATTAGTCATCCAAACAATGAATTTGAAATTATAAAATTTCAAATTACTAATTCCCAAACAAGAAATTTCAAATTCTTATATTTCAAAATCATGCATTTTAAATGAAAAATTTGAAATCCAAATCCAAATTGTAGTTTCCAAACACTACCTATATGTTCAAATATTTGATGAGAATTCAACTCAAATTACGAAATTACTTTAAGTAAACTATACTTACAAATTAAACAAACAAATAAACTAACTAAACCCATATTTGTGAAATTTGAACCCAATACCTCATAACTAAACTCACATTCATGGAATTTGAACATATGACCTCACAGTACAGCTACGATGCACTTATCAGTTGAGTTAACAAGTAACAACTCGAATTCATGAAGCATTATTCAATTGAATATTTTGGAATTACTTTTTGCATAAGTTGGGACATTAATGTAAAAAAATTAAAATATCCAAGTATCATGTTGAAATTGTAGACTTCACAATACCATATTGGTAGTCCCAACTTTATTAGTCCAATTGCTAAATAAATCAAGAGTATTGATGATATTTTTTTTCCTGCATAAGAATATAAAACATAAGCTAACGTCTCAGCACTCCCTCGCCTTTCCAATCATCTTCTAGAAGCAGTATGAGTTGATCCAGAGGTACCTCATACCAACTCACACCTGGAGGATTATCATGGGCCAAAGTTGCCAAAAGATCAACAAACCTATTTCCCTCATGGTAGATGTGGCATTGTTCTGCAATCTAACCATTCTTGATGTTCTCATAACAATCCTGAACCAAAGTATAACAAGGATGAGAAGAATCTAATTGCTCTTTCGGGAATTGAACTACCACAGCAGTATCTAATTCCACCACCAAAGATGGGATATTCATAGCCTTAGCCATGAGAAGACCCTATCAGATACCATACAACTCTGTACTCAAACTAACTGTGATGCCAATATTCAACATAAACCCTTTCACCCAATTGCCATCACTGTCTCCAATCAAACCACTTACCGTGGGATGACCATCCATAGCCCTCCTAGACCCATCTGTATTAAGAATAATAGTACCATGCAGGGGAGGCTGCCATTTGATCAAACATGGTGGAGTAGGCAATCTAGATGGGCCAACACCCCAAGCCATTCTTGTCATCTCTTACGCCAAATTGATTGTATAACCAATAACACATTTGGCACTTGGCACAATTCCCTCGAAGATCATCTTATTCCTAGCTTTCCATAAACTCCAAAGAACCAAGACTGTTTATACCATGATTTATACCTAGGGTAATCATGTAAATGCACACAATCAAGAGCTGAGATTTAGTCTTGAAACTCCTAAGAATGGATGGATTTTAACCATCTTAGGCCAAAGTCAACTAGGAAAAGTTTGACTTTGTGGCCTTAATTTCTCCTAATTTAATTATGAAAATTAGGGAAATTATATGATTTTTGTTGGAAATATATTTGGGCAGCCACATTTACTGCATAAATTTGGGCAAGGCCGGATCATGCCTTTGAATTCGGATTTGGGCCTTCCCAGGTTAAACTTTTGACAACTTTTCAATCAAGGACAAGTGCATTAGGGTTTCGGATTGGAGCTGAAAGACGATTGATTCAAGGTTGCGACCTTTATTAAATATGTTCAATTACTTGTAATGAACATGCTATCCAAATTTCAGCTCATCCCGAGCTCGAGAGTAACTTTTCCCTATTGTACAATTAAGGACAAAATCCAATCTCGGGATGATTTTGGCATGGCGATTTCACCATTAGCATGGAAGCTTAGTTTACATTGAATATAAATGCTACGTGGAGAAATTGAGCCATTTTTGACACTTTCCGTAACTTTTTCACTGTTTTTAATGATACGAATCTAGTTGTAATAGATTCAAATCTACCTTTGAATTCTTCCAAATATCAACTTGAAACTCCAACTTCTAGACTTGATGAATTTGATAGTCTTCCCAAATATCCAATTTTCTTTCGTCAGCCCTAGATGATCAATTAAACCTGCAATTGACAACCTAAGATCACAAGAATCACAACTAGATAATCACTATCTAATTGTTTGCTAGGACTCTACAAGATTGAAGAGATTCTAAGTATGCTCAAACTAGAACAATGAAGCTAAATTCTCAAAAGAACTCTCTTTGATTGAAAAAACTTAACTTGTGTTTACTAGAGGCCTTGATCCCCTTATATAGGCATGGGAAATGAAATTAACCTAATCCTAAAGACATATGGGCGACTATCAAGCCTTACAAGCCCAAAAATAAAGATAAAGAAAACTAATCCAAGTCCAACTAGGAAAAAGAAATAAAAAAATAAACTTAAAATAAGGTTTTTCTCGCAACAACTTCTGTCCCGAAGTTAACAAGTTTTGGGCCGAAGTTATCCTGCAATTCTTGTTCTCTTTTCAACAGACCAACTTCTGGGCAGAAGTTGACAACTTCTGGGCCAATGTTGTTCTGCATTTTTTTTGCTTATTTTCAAGTTTCAAGCAAAGTAATGAGCTTGACTTTGGGTGGTTTTTCCTTGCTCAAATCATCTCCAAATGTCTTCAATTGATCTTCAAGGAACTTCATATCTTCAAGGTGAATTCGAACAAAACCCATAAGTAAATCCTTGAACTTCTTAGCTCTTGATCTTGTCATCGGACCATTAGGCAAGCTCAATGGATCAAATGGCTTCTTGTTGAGCTTTGGTGCAAGTCCATCTTGATCTCCTTGCATCTTCATGCCTCCATGTAGCCCATGCACATCCTTTCCTTGCCTTCCATGCTTATCTTCAAGTCTATGATAAGCCTTGGACGCATCATCCCCTCCCCCTTGAAGAAGATTTGTCCTCAAATCTGCATCATTATCAAAAAGAGATAAATCAGCAACATTAAAGGTATCACTTACATTACCATACTCACTAGGAAGATCTAGCTTGTAGGCATTGTTGTTAATCCTCTCCAACACTTGGAATGGACCATCTTCACGTGGTAACAACTTGGATTTCCTCTTCTCAGAAAATCTCTCTTTCCTTAAGTGTAACCACACCCAATCTCCAGGTTCAAAGATTACTTCCTTGCGTCCCTTGTTAGCCATCTTCATGTAATGTTGTGTTTTTTTCTCAATGTTTGCTCTAACCTTCTCAGAAACAATGGTTCTAGGCATTCCATGCAATCTAACAATCTCCCTAAAGAACAAGTTAGCTACATTAATGGCATCATCAGTCTTAGAACATGCAATAAAGTGTGCCATCTTAGAAAACCTATCAACCACAACAAAAACAGAATCTTCACCTCTCCTAGAACGAGGCAAACCTAACACAAAGTCCTTCCTAATGTGTATCCATGGTTCATTAGGAATAGGCAAAGGAATATACAATCCATGAGGTTTAGATGTAGATTTAGCTTGCAAACAAACAATACAACTAGAAACATGCTTTCCTACATCATATCGCATCTTAGGCCAAAAGAAGTGTTCATGCAAGATCTCATATGTTCTATCAACACCAAAATGACCCATTAAACCCCCTTCATGTGATTCCCTCATAAGCACATCACGCAAAGAACAAGAAGTAATACATAATCTAGATTCTTTAAACAAAAATCCATTATGCATATAATACTTCCCAAAACCAGATTTAGCACATGCTTTATAGATATCACCAAAATAAGGATCCAAAGCATACAAGTCCTTAATAAACTCAAAACCAAGTGTCGCAACGTGCGGGTCCGGGGTGTCCGAACCCTACCGTTTAACGACTTAGATATGAGGAAAGGGGGAAACCACTGTTTCCTAAGTTTGAAGTCGCCACTAATCTTTTTTAACCTAGGTGTAATTAGCCACCTATCAGATTATTAAGTCTAATATTAACCTAAGCTTGGCTAAGGCAACACTAAACCTAATAAACGGTCTTCTAACCAGAGTTCTAAAGTTCGGGAGTCGGGTACGCGTGGGGAAGGATTAGCACCCCCACGACGCCCGTCGAAATGACGGGCTTGACTAGTCTAGAACTGACTATGGGTTTCTATTATGGTTGTTTTCTACTTTTAACTATTTTCATGCCATTAAGAAATTTTAATCATTGACGTTAAGCAAATAAACAAGCAAAAATGGATTTTGGATTTTTGAAATAGGATTGTCGGGAATCAAGCCCGTTTATTATTTGTTCTCTTTTTGGACTCCTCATGAGAGGATTTTCTTTAAAACTTACCATTAAAACGATTTGATTTGAAAAAAATGCTTTTGATGGGAACTTTCCCATTTTTTTAAAACTAAAACCGAAAATAACGGGAACTTTCCCTAAATTGAAAACTAAAACTTGGTGAGAATTTTGCAAAAAAACTGAATGGGAACTTTCCCAATTTGAAAACTTAAAAGTTAATGGGAACTTTCCCAATTTTTAAAAACTTAAAACCGGTGGGAACTTTCCCGATTAAAAATTTAAAACTGGTGGGAACTTTCCCAATTAAAAACTTAATGAAATTCTTTTTTGATTTTTGAGTTTTGAAAATTTTTTGTATTTTTGAAAACCTTTTTTTGTTAATTTTGAAATGCTCAATTTTTCCTTTTGAATTTTCATCTTGGAAAACTAAAGGAGAACAATTCACAAACACAAACTCTTTTTAATTTTTGAAAAAAGTTTTATTCTATTTTTAATTTTTTTGATTCTTTGATTTTCTTTAACCTTTAATTGAAATTACTAAGTTTAGACCCTAGATGCATGAATGCAAATGATGCATGTTTTCCGATTACATGTAATTTTTACCGAATAATTATACGAGGATTTCCTTCCGGGCACCCGCCACTCATACTGGCTAAGACCCCCGTCCGGAAATTCCAAGCCTAGAAAGGATAAATTGAGACCGACAAAAATTATCTAAGTCCCAATTATCGTTCCACCATCGATCAAGTTTATTATCCCCATATGACATGGCATAAATGATAAAGAAATAGAATTAAATATGGATGCATATGAAGTCTACTCTTAATTTTTTTGAATTCTAATTTATTCCATTTAAAACTTACATTAATTTGAAATTAGAGTCCACATAGGGACTCAAGCCCATATTTCATCAAAGTCCATATATAAATTAAAATTTAAGCCCAAGTTAACAAAGAGATAAAAGGCCCAAAAGTGACTAGGAACTAAATCCAAAGTATAAACTAGAAATCTAAGCCCAAGCCTAACTAAAATTTAAGCCAAAGTATAATTAAAGTTCAAAGGCCAATTGTAACTAAAGCCCAAAGCTCAACAAAGACCAAAAACCAAACATGCATATAGAGAAACCAACAAAACAAAAAAAAAAAAACACAAACATATAGAGAGCCCAACAGAATTTTTTTTTTAAAAGAAAACCCAAAGCATGTACATATAGCAAGGCCCAACGAAAAAAAGGAAAAAGTAAATAGGATCTAAAAAAAATCCAAGTAAAAAACCAAGTAAATATATATATATGCATGTATATACTAAAAGGGAGCCCAAATTACTCTCAAAGGATCACAAAGCCCAATTAGCAAAACCTAAAGCCCAATATAACAAGTTAAGCCCAAATGAAAAAAAAAGTCCAAATTAGATTCTACCCTATTCTAAACTCTTTATTATTACTCAAATAATCCTAATCCAAATTATAATTTCTCAAATTCTTACCAATATCAACTTATAGGCATTTTATCAATAATTTTGACTTAATTAGCTAACTAATAGATGTATTATATAGTAAACTCAATTCTTTTCTACTTATTAAAACTAAATAATGTCAAATTAACTTAGGACTAAACTAACAGGCACCTAATTGAACGAATTTTGGCAAAGGGGGACTCAATCGAGTTAAATCAGGGGTCTTATCGAAAACGGAGAGAAGTTTCAGTCTTTATATGAACACGATTATGACTATTGGGCTTTAATCGATCTAAAATAGGGGGCAATGCGTATAAATTAAAACGTTAGTCAACCAAATCAACTATAATACAAATATCTAAAGGGCTTAATCGAAAAAAGCTTGTAATTACGTCAGCCTATAAATACCAAACAGAATGTCAGGAAATCTAAAACCTAAAACCAATTTCTCCTTACCTTCTCTCTCCAAGCCGCCGGAAGTCGTCCTTTATGGTGGGGCCGCCGCGTCGGGGCTCCGGTGGTCCTCCGATGGACGTCAAACTCTACTAGAAAGTTCCTTTCCCCCCTGATCTCAGCGCCGTGGTTGACTTTTCGAGAACCCAAACAGATCTCACTAGATCTGGGTTTGCAGACGCCGAACTCCACTCTCTGATCGGAAGAATCTCTCGGCCTAACGATCCCAACTTCAAGGTATGTTGATCTACCACCCTTTTTCTTCCTTTTTCTTTGATACTCTTGCGAACTGAGATCTAGATCTTAGGGACTTTGAAAACGAACCAAACTGAATGAAATCTCTGTCATTTTGGGTTGTTATGTGTTTTTCGAAGGGACAGGGGACTCAAAACGGCAATTGGAGGTTCGGGTTTTGAAGGAAAGGATCAGGAAAGGTATTTCTTTTTCCTTTTTATGCCTGCTAGATACTGAAGGAACTCAAGTTATGTTTTCTGGTTTTCTGTGTGGGGTTTTTTTTGAAAGCTAGGTTTTTTTGCTTGGGAATCTTGTGTAAAAAAAAAGCTAGGGTTTTTCTTGCTCTTGGGAATCGTCTGTAAGAAAAATGGGAAAGGAAGAGACTTAGGGTTTTTTTTACTCTGGGCTCCAAAGAAAAGAAAATTAGGGTTTTTTGGTATCCGTGTCCACCCTCATAGAATAGTAGGATATATATATATATATATATATATATATCTGCCTAGTATACTCTTGATTTTTTTTTAGGGTTGAGACTCTAATCCAATGGCTCTCTTTTGATATTGGTGTAGGGCTGATTGCCTTGTGAAATTTTAGGCGCATATGCTGAGTGTGTATTTTTGTGTATATGTGGCTGATGAGTTGGACCTTTTGCTACTTTCTGATATAGGTTTGCTGTGTAAATTTTGTGTTGACTCTGCTTGTTTTCTGCATTTTGCTTTGTTGTCCTTACTGAGTTGGCTCCTGACTGCTGACATGGAGGTTTACTCCATTTCAATTTGTCCTCTGCTTGTGTCTGTCTTGTGCATGCTTGTGTGAAGCTTGTGTCTGGCACACTTTGGTACTTGAAACTATTTGCTGCTGTGCTACCCTACTGTATCCTTTTTGAGCTCGTCTCCTGTATCCTTTGATCCTTGTATTTTTGATCTGGTATTTCAACTCAATGGTGCATCCTCCACGTCCTGTTTAGCTCCTGTATTGTTGCATTGTAGCAAGTTATTTTTGGAGACCAAGTTCTGCATTTCTTGAACTTGGTCGGCAAGTTTCAGTTAATACCCTGCTAATCCTATTTTCATGTTGTCTGCTTGTGCTTTGTTGCTGTAAACTCCCTGTTTTGTTCCCTCTGCTGGTACACTTCCTGTGCTGACGTGGCGAGGGGGACCATCCAAGCTTGGTCCCCCCAAGTCCAAAAAAGCTAAGTACTGTATAACTATGAACTTAATATGCTTGCTTTATTTGTTTTAGGATTTGAATTACTGCTAATTTTCTGTTCTGTTTTCGTTTTGCAGGTATTTTGGAGTTCAAAAGAATTTGGGAAAGAAAGAAGTAAAATGGGTCACGTGATCCACTTGTAAATTTTTGTTTAATACTGTGATAATAATCCTTTATGTATATATATTATTTCTATGTATTTTTTTTGCATGTAATTATGGTTATATTTTTTGGCATTGGACTTGTAAATTAATAATTGGGCCTGAATGGTTGTATAGAATTCTGCAAGAAAGGGCTTTGGGCTTGAAATATTTCACCCTCACTAAATCCCCAAGACAAAGAATACCTTAATACCCCATAAATGGGCCCAACACCCATTACTAGTCCATAAGTGGTTTAAAACATTTTGAGGAGCTAATAAGGGAATG
>AWUE01012783.1:0-19272 GCA_001974825.2 Corchorus olitorius
TGCTCCTTTGTGCTTCCCTTTGCATTTTTGCTTCCAAACTTACTTCCAACTTCAACTCTTACTATCATCCAAACTTGTGCAAAAAATTCCCAAAAATCTTTCAATCCAAGAACACTTATCTCTTACCAAAAATTCCACTTGATAACCATCAAAGAGGTACCTTAGGCTCTTATCACTTAAGATTCTATATGTATGATATGCATGAGATAATATATAATGATACACATGAAAAACAATTCAATTCAAGGAGTAAACAATCAATCTCAATATGCATCAATCAATAATCAAAACATATGAAATTAAATGGGAGTTAAGAAAGCTTCTCTATTTTTGCAAAGCATATGCTCCATTTGCTATCTCCACTTGTGCTTCCTCCACTTGTCTCCATTTGCTTGTAATGCTCCTCAATTTGAATCTACAAAGAAAATTCAAAACATGAAAATGCAAAATGTTCTATAACTAATAAAAAGAAAATTAAAAAGAAGGATAGATGTTAGTTTCTTGGGTTGCCTCCCAAGTAGCGCCTTCATTTATTGTCTTTGGCTAGACATCCTCGAGGACTCTTATTCTCCATGTGTGAAGGAACGTTGAGTGTGCTCCTTCAATAAGTCCACGATGATGTTGAAAGTGTCACTCATGGCTTTGAAAAGTTCAAGTATAGCTTCTTCGAATTTGAGTAACTTCTCTCGAGCTTCCTTCATATCCTTGTTGACATATTCAATGCGTGTTGATGGAAATTTCGCCTCTTCCTCCAAGCTTTTCCTTGTCTTTCTTCTTTGTCCAACTTGGAGGTGCAATTGCTTGAGTCAAAGCTTCCAATGCTTCATATGCGTCTTCACAAGTACGATCGAACAAGGGTAGTCATTGATGCTATCCACAAGAATTTGATCATCAACTCCGAATCCTTGATAGAAATATTCGATCAAAATTCCTTGAGGTATGGCATGTTGAGGACAATTGGCGCAAAGTTTCTTGAATCTCTCCCAAGCTAGGTAAAAATTCTCGTCATTGCGTTGTCGAAAACTTGCAATCCTTTGTCTCCCCTTTGCAATTTGCTCTTTTGTCATGGTTGAAGATGCTTCACCTAACTCTTTCTTTACCCACTTTTCCACTACACAAACAAAACCATTAGTTTTCAAAGATAAATTAGATGAAATTTTAGGATGAATAACATCACCATCAAACTCCATTGTCAATGAACCATCGAAAACATCGATCTTGGTGTGAGAGGTCCTTAGGAAAGGTCTTCCTAATAAGAGAGGGCATTGATCCTTTGAAATTTCTCCTTCCATTTCCATAACAAAAATGTCAATAGGAAAAATTAAATGTTGTACTTTAATTAAAATATTCTCTAGCACACCTTTGGGATGTACCAAAGATCCATCAGCCAATTGAAGAACAACATCAGTGTATTTTAAAGGACCAATATTCAAAGTTTGATAGAAAGAATAAGGCATGACACTTAAAGATGCTCCTAAGTCAAGCATAGCATTTTCAATGATATTATTTCCAATTGAACAAGTAATTGAAAAAATACCTGGATCCTTGCATTTAGGAGGTAAATGTTTTTGCAAAACAGCAGAAACTGTTGCTCCAACATTTAACTTACCTTGCAACCTCTTCTTGTTTGTACACAATTGCTTAAGAAGCTTTGCATACCTTGGCACTTGTTGAATTGCATCAAGAAGTGGGATGTTGACCTCGACCTTTCGAAAAATGTCCAAGTTGTCTTGATCATCATCTTCTTTCTTTGATCTCTTCAATTTCATTGGAAAAGGCTCTTTCTTTGAATCCAATTTGGGCTTGACAACAGAAGTTTCCTTGGTTTCATCTTCAATCTCGACTTCTTCCACTAGCACATGCAACTCATCTTCGTTCTTGCTTGTCCCTTCATCCATTGTGGGCTTAGTTGGATATGGTTCTTCCAACTCCTTTCCACTTCTTAAGGTAATGGCATTCACATTTTCCTTCGGAGGTACTTTTGGTTGAGATGGGATCTTGTTTTGGCTTTGTGCTTTGAGCTCGCTCACATCACTTGCCAATTGACCTATTTGCCTCCTTAAGATCTCCATGGTCTCTTTCATTTGTTGCATTCCTTCAGAATAATGTGAAGATGGCTGAAAATTAGGCCTTGGGTAGTTGTTCGGCCTTGCTTGGTAAGTACCTTGGTTCCCATAAGAATTGTAGCTTCTTGGAAATGGCTCTTGCTTCCTTTGAAATCCCTCTTGCATTCCTAAAGCATTGACTTCTTCAACATCATCTTCGAGCAAACTAGGGCACCTATCTGTATGATGTCCTAATGAACAAATTCCACAAACCCTTGGCACACTTGAAAAGTTCGATTTGAACAAATCAGTGAGCAAAGCAATTTGTTGATTTGTCTCTTCAACACTTTGCTCCAATGTAGAGGAATGGGTCGAGACTTCATTGATCCTTTTGATATTTCATCTCTTTGTGCACAACTCTCGCGAGTACCAAATTGTTGTGTGTTTGCAGCCATGTTCTCGATCAAAGTCCAAGCATTGGTGGGAGTTTTGTCGATGAAAGCCCCTCCACTTGCAGAGTCTATGGAAGATCTATCAAATGGGAGTAAACCTTCATAGAAGTACTGAATTAGCAATTGTTCAGGGATCTGATGATTTGGACAACTTGAGCACAATCTCTTGAAACGTTCCCAAAACTCGTACATTGTCTCGCCTTGGGCTTGCTTAATTCCACTTATCTCCTTTCTTATGCTTGATACTTTATGAGCGGGAAAGAATTTCTCCAAAAACATCTTCTTAAGGCTCATCCAAGAAGTGATTGAACCACTAGGCATGTAGTACAACCAATCATTTGCACGATCCATAAGGGTAAAAGGAAAAGTTCTAAGTTTGAATTGCTCCTCAGAAATACCTTGTATCTTCATGGATGAACAAACAATTTGAAAATCAGTGAGATGTCGGTGTGGATCTTCTTTAGGCATACCATGAAGTTTTGGCAATAACTGAATGAATCCAGACTTGATCTCAAAGTTTTCTTCATTGGTTGGATATTGAATTGCTAAGCGCTGAGTAGCCACGTTTGGGGCAGCAAGTTCCCTCAAAGTCCTAGCATTGTTGTCTCTTTCGGCCATGTTTTCTCTTGGGGATTGTGGTTCCAAAGTTGAAGAAGAAGTGGTGGAACGTGGAGAGCTAGCTTGAGAACTTGGTGTTGACGAATCTCCTCCTTGTTCTCGAGTTAAATTCTCCCTCCTTAGTGTAAAGAGTGTACGTTCAGGCTCAGGATTGAATTCCAAGTTTTTAGTACCACTACTCCTTGTATTTGGCATACAACTCCTAGAAAAAACTTAAACGAAAAATTCAACAATTAAAAGTAACTAAGAAAATAAACAAAACAAAGAAAAGAAAATAACGGAAAATAAAAGATAAGGGTAAGAAATTCTTAGGTAGTAATTTGTCTTCAATCTTCTTGTTGCTTCCTTCCTTCCCCGGCAACGGCGCCAAAATTGTGATCGGTCGTTGATCAAATCACAAAATAAATCCCCACAAACCAATAACTAATAGCTAGGGCAAGTAGGGGTCGAATCCCACAGAGAAGGTGGAAACAAATTAAATCCAAATCACACTAAAGAAAGTCTTACCAAAAGGGATTTTTATGGGTTTTTTTCAAAATAGACAAATTAAACTAAAAACCAATGAAATAAAATAAAACTAAAGATTAAGAAAATAGTTTGAGAAAAACAATGGATTAAAAACATACTTCTTCACCTTTAGGTAATTATTTTGATCTAATAAATCATGGATCATGGACACAAGACATGAATTTGACTTAAATTGCAATCAATTAAGAATCATAAATTACCCCAAATCGATATATAGCCTAAGACGTAGACATCAATTTTCAATGAAATAAAGTAATCCTCTTAACATCTTAAACAACTCCACTTGAATAATTGGTATAGGAACAAGACGTAATGCTAATTCCAACATGCTAATAAGATTAATCCGCATCTCGCTAAAACTAACCTCTAATATTCTGATCCGGGTTCCAGCCCTTCCTAGAATAAGCATTAAGATTATTCTCTTCCACATGCATGATAAATCAATACCAAACTTATCTACATCTATTACCATCTCGGCCTATAGATTTCAACAAGGTTTGATAATCCCATTGAACCTAGGACTCCTAGAATTAACAATTGTCACTTGGACCAACATTAGCTTGACTCAAGCCAACTTGAATCTAACTATAGCATTCATAAATCTCAAGATAAGTTGCGCACCAAATCAATCAAAATATGAACACATAAGATGAAGCATAGGGATAAGAAACATATTCAAACAGAAAAATCAAATTATTAAGAACAAAAGTCTCACCGGAAAAGAAGTATAAGAGTTTACCTACTCATGGATTGAAACAATCCATGAGAGGTGGAAAACTTACAACGAAAATTAAGAAGAGAAGAGGGAGGCAGCGGCCTCCTCTTCAAAACCTCAGATTGTATAAGTTGAGAGAAAATCTATTCTATGTGTCTAGGGTTTCAAGGATAAGAGAATTTATATAGGGGGCTGCCTAGGGTTTAATTTAGAGTTATAACTGACTTAAACTAACCCTAGGGACGTTCTGGGCTGTTCTTCATATCTTCAAGCTGACCCAAATAGATTATATGGGCTCAATTGATCAAAAACGCAAGTCAGGCCCAAAACAGATTCTGTCCGCAGACTTCAGGGGCATTTTCGTCCATGAAAACGTCAAATCTGGGCTTCGACCAAAACATGAAAGTTTTAGCTCTTGGAGTTAGCTTTCCAACGCATCTTCATACGCCTCATTTGGAGCTCTGGATCAAAAGTTATGGCTGTTTTCCCGAACTGTCGCCAAATCTCGAAAGTATTGAAGTAGCTTCAAGAGGAAGTGACATGGGAGTGTCGACGGTGGCTGCTGGGCGCGCGCGGGACAAGGACCCCGACTCCACCTGGGTGCCCACATGGTTGCCTTGAGCACCCATATGGTTTGCTTGAGAACCCAGGTGGGCAGTGTCACGACTCCAGCTGGGTGCCCACATGGTTTGTCTGAAGACCCATGTGTTTCGCCTGATCACCCAGATGGGCTGTGTCTTAGCTCATCACCTTGACATGTCTTCTTGCCTTGAACTTGTCTTTGCTCCATTGCCTTGAAAACACCAAGCAATCAACTTTATGACTTTGATAAGCATAAAATTGACTCTTCAAGCTCTTCAATCACGAACATGATGGCTCCATTCTTCATTCAAATCTTCCTTGGAAAATATTTGTGTCATAAATCATCCAAAAAGGCTCTATAAAGGTACAAAATTGATGATTTTGCACTTTTCTTCTTGTCAACACCTATGAACACAATTATAACCAATATAAGGCATAATCAAGCATAAAACACTCAAAAAGCATATGAAAAAGCTAATAAAAGGTGTATGATTTTGGTCTGATCAGTTGCCCTTAAAACTAAACCAAGAGACTTGTTCGATTTAGGCATGGTTTCAGAGTTGGATAAAACTGATTTGAGGAATGAATATATTCCTTTCAATCATCAAGAGTTGGATGAATCTTTCGAGGATCATCCTAGCATGTCAAAATGGGTCCGAACAGATGTTATTGAGGATATTTACGAAGATAACTAATAGTTGTTCATAATCAATGGAATTGTCTACCATCTTTCTTTCTCTAATAGTGCCTGCTTTTTATGTTGTCTTCTAATTGCTTCAATATTTTTTATTGTATTTTTTCAGGTTAGATCTCTGTTTCTAAATCATTCCCTTTACCATTTTATTGTGATATTTATGCCTTTGAAATTAATTATTTTTTGTTTATCCTCTTTGAATTTTGCAGTCATGTTTATGCAAAAAAGAAGGGGGATTGATCTAATGAGTCGAGCAGAAACTTCAAATATTCAAGAAGAAAGTAACGATGCTGAAAATACAGTACATGAAGCAACAACTTATAGCAATAAAAAGACCAGAAATACTAGGGGAAAGACAATGTTACCTAAAGTTTGGAAAGCACCGATGGGCCGAAAGTTACCAGTTGAATGTAATGATCTAGGGCAGCCGGTTGGAACTAACTCAAGCACTTTTACGAGTTTTTGTGGTACTGTTGCTAGAAATACTGAAGCGGCTCCATTAAACTATGATCGTTGGGATCTCATGCCACAATCTTTCAAAGACAAGCAATATTCTTTGTTAAAGGTAATCAAAATACTTTACCTTGTTTTGTTTGAACCTTTCAATGTTAACTTAGCTCTGTTTTCCCTTGAGGTTTGTTTGTTCCAAGTCTATTTTCTATTTAACATTGGGAAATTGCCTCTGTCCAGAATTTTCCTATGCAATTCTAAGTTGGAATTTTATAGTATTTAAACTATTTTATTGATTATATTTTTAAACTTTATTTTGCTAGAAATACTTCGAACTTCCAGAAGTATTGGGACCTTGGATCAATGCTTCAATTGGTAGGAAGTGGCGAGATTACAAGGGAGAGTTAAAAGCCAAATACTATGATGAAATGTTGCCAATTGCAAAAAATATTGCTAATCTTCCACCAGATGTTCCAATTCACCAATGGATACATTTGGTGAATTATTTTGAATCTGCCAAGGCAAAGGTATGAGAAATCCATTATCCTTTTACTGACATGATGTTGCTGGAAGTTGTCTTTTTCTTTTTTTATTTTGGAAGGTAACCTTAAATTTATCAATTTGTAGAAATTCGTTGAATTAGGTAGACAAGGTCGCAAATGCCAAAAGGCTCCCCACACTACAAGTAGTAAAACTTTTGTAAGGAAGAAATATGAGATGGTATAATAACTATCATCTTATTTTTTTCCCTTTTCTACCTATATATGAATTCAGATTTCTAAACTAAATTAAGATTAAATCCAAAACTTCATTCAAAACTAAGATGGTATGTTATTCTCTAAATCTGCTACATTATTTATGGCAATACTAGGTGCAAGAAAATGAAAAACCTATTGGAGTTGTTGCATTCTATTTTGCCACTCATCAACATAAGAATGGGAACCTTGTTGATGATGAAGCAAGCTCTGTTATGGTAAAGTTTGAAATTTGTGATGAAAATTATTTTTACCATTTAATCCTACTTCGATCATTTGGCTTATAGCCTTTTATTCTTTCTTATTTGTAGGAAAAAGCAATGAAGGAGTTAACTGACATGAATGTATCAATTGACTCGACCTCAGAGAATGACATTAGTTTGCAACAAGTTGCAATGTCACGAGTAAGAGGGAAAGAACATTCTGGTCGGGTCCGTGGTTTAGGACTGGGACCAACGCCAACTAAAGTATTTGGATCATCTCGTTTCTCTGCAAACCCATTTGGCCAACCATCTCAAGAAGTTACAGGGCTAAAAAACAGAGTTGTAGATTTGGAGTCTGAAGTTGCTCAAATTCCTGAATTGAAATCTCAAGTGGCAACCATTCCTTTACTAGAAGCACGTATAGATTCTATGATGATGATAATACAAAGCACCTTCCTAATATTGATATTCTGATGCAATCGCAGGTAAAATCATATCATATATAGCTCATGTTTCAATGTAGTATATATTTCAAGTGTTTTCTTCATGATAATAATTATTGAATCATGTTTTGATAGGTTGGCAATAATACAAATGAGAATGTAACTAACCCATCAATGCCATTTCAAACATCAACTCATCACCAAGGTAATATATAGTTTTATTCTAGATTTGCTCATAATGCTTTAACATTTACATTATGATCACATCAAATTCAATTTTTCTATAAATGTTTTTAGGTGAAACATGCAAGAGAGCCCAGAAATTCTAGTAAGTTTAAAGTCTCTTAAATTTTCATTGCTGCAATTTCAAATTCCATTGCTTAAATTGAAATTGAATCTTTGATTGGTGGTGCTTATCTGGCTTCTATGGTTGTTGTTGGTTCCTTCCTCATTTTGCCTTGTGATTATGTTTCATTTCAGTTAAAACTATGATTTGATTGCTGAAATTTCTCAATCATCAAGACATCTGGACATTTCTAATGTTTGTTAATCTTACTGCTATGATATTGTCTTGCTTTTCCAGGTTCTATGCAGCAGAGGTTGTCATTGGTTTGGAGTATCTTCATTATCTTAGTCTATTAATAATCTTAGAATTAGATACATTTGTCATATATAATCAGAAAAAACTAGTCGGTTCTATTGATTTGAAACATTCTATGTTTTTTCCAATTGTTTTTTGGAAGAATTGGTCGGTGTAAAGATTGATTGCCTAATGGATGATATTGGCAGCTTATATTGATTTTGTTACATAAATGTTTGTCATATCAAAACTATATATATTGTAATGATTGTTAGGAATGGGTTTACAGCATTGAAAACAAAAATATAGCATTGAAAAAAAGGACTTTTCCTGGGGGTTGAGAGCCCCACAAATGGTTTTGAATTTATTCATGAAATTTCAAATTAAACATTTAATGTGGGTTAAAAGTCCCGGTGATTAGAACAATTACCGGGGGTCAATAGCACCCGGAAATAATAACCTTTTACCGGGAGTCAAATGAACCCCCAGCCTAACATTTCCCGAGCCTTGAATAGGCGGGCCTATTCCGAGGGTCCGACAACCCCCGATAAATTTGTGATCTGAGGGTTACAACCCCCGTTAAAAGGTCACTTTGACCCCCGCCAAAAGTCCATTATTTTGTAGTGAGTGCACATAGCCAATCTCCCAAATAGAACAATTTTATAGCAATTAACTATATAAAATACATTTTTCTAAAAAAAAAAACTATTTAAAATACAAAATTTGCCGTTGAATTTAATTTTCGTTTCATAAATTGGTGATTTTGTAAAACAATTTCCTTGTAGCCACCAATGTTTAATTAAATAAATATAAATTATAAATAAAAAATTATCAAATAATTTTTGGAAGTATTATAATTAATTATATGGATTTACAGTTTTTTTCCATAATTAATAAAAAACGTTTAATGACTAAAAAGAAAAATGATTAAAAAATTATTATACTATAATACTAAGGGTATTTATGAAAAATTTCAATTAAGATTTTTGAGTTCGTGATTTTATATAGTAGTAAGATAAGATAAGATAAGATATATACTTTCACGTGCGATGCAAGTGAG
The DNA here is from genome assembly GCA_001974825.2 of Corchorus olitorius. Taxonomy (NCBI): domain Eukaryota; kingdom Viridiplantae; phylum Streptophyta; class Magnoliopsida; order Malvales; family Malvaceae; genus Corchorus; species Corchorus olitorius. The sequence goes on from AWUE01012783.1 coordinate 9,126, forward strand.
TCAACGTGTTTAAATTAAATGAAAATTAAAATAATAATTGAAATTATTTATAAGTCAAAACAAAATCCATGCTACTTTCTTTTATTTTTTAAAGCTTTAAATTCTTGTTAAAAAGAAAGAATAAATTTACAATAAATTAAACTACTAATACACACTCCAAAAATTGAAACATGTCAATCACAATAATTAAATCTTAAATAAATTTTTAACTTAATTAGTTTTTCAAGAAAAATTATGATTAATTAATAACAAGTCATATTAGCCCGCGCTAGCGCTACGGGCATCCTTTGTTTTAGAGTGGTGCTTGATTAACTAGTTGAATAAGGATATTAATATAATCAATTATATAAGGTCGAAAGACATTCTTTGTTCTAGAGTGGTGCTTAGTTAATTGACTGAATTATATAAGGTTGTAGTAAAAATGCAATTTAAATGGATTTGTTTTAATATTGTCTCTTGCTATTATCATAAATCTTTGTAAACTAACTTTTTAGACATGCAAAACTAAGAAGGTCAAAGAACATGTTTTTATTTGTAACTAATAGGAAGTGCAAAGATGTAATAGAATATAGTGTTAATTGGATAATAATAGACGCATTGAAGAAATGGTGGTTTAATTCAGAAGGGAAAAGCATTAAACGGTCCATGGTGAAGGGATGGAGAAGGAGAAGAAAAAGGAAAGAGATGTGAAGGTAAAACAGAGGGGAGTAATGAAATGTTTGATTTTTGGCAAACCTGAAGATTGATCAGCACTGAGGAGTTGAAAAGAAGCAGCAGCTGAGTTGGTGAGAGGAAAAAGGAAAAGGGGGGGGGGGGGAAACATTATTTAAAAGCAATTAAGGAAGGGAAATGAGTAATTACAAAAAGGGTAGTAAGAAAAGGAAGGGGGAAAACTCATAGAGGGGCTTTTTAGTCATCCGAAAAGTGAGAAAAGACCAAAAAAAGCCAAAAGGTCTCACCACATTAATCCTCAATTTGGCATTTTAGTAATTTCCCTGGTAACTAAAAATAATATATAGTATATATTAGACACTTTATTTTAACTTTTAGACTTCAAAGTTTTTTTTTTTTGAGTGAAAGTAGTACTTGATATTGATTAATCATCAGGATTACAAACGCATGGAGTTAAGGCTCCATACCAAACATAGAAGCTAGGTGATTAATTTCAGTGATTAAACATCACTGAATAATTAGACACCTTATTTTAATCAATGAAATTAATCACTGCTCCAAGGTTTGAATATCCAATACCTTGAGTATAAGAGGCATCAGTATTCAAACACAAGATATTTGATGGAGGAGGAGTCCAGGTGGATGGTAAAGCAGGTTGATTTGGAGCAGCAGCCGAAATCGAGTTTGAGAGAGTTTCTGTTGCTCGATGAACTAAAACCGTGGGAAGAAAACATCTCGAATCAAAGACACATTTATTTCTATTATACCAGATAAGCCAGAGAATGACAAACGGCAAATCCAACGAGTCCTCATCATTTGCTTTCATAAACAGGTTCTTCCAGAAGTCATTCTGATCATGTGTGGCTACCAAAAATTGAATTATCCAAGGGCAAGACAAATTCCAAACTGCTCTAGCGAATTGACATTAAAAAAATACATGAACCAAGGAAGATTCCATACCAGGACATACATTACAATCTTCTGCAATATTAACACCTCTATGTCTCAAATTCGATTTCCCAGGCAAAATATTCCAAATTAATCTCCACATAAAATATTTAATTTTTGGTAAGACATGAGATTGCAATACCATTCGCCAAATGGGAGATCGTAGATGATGTGGATGTTCATCATGGCCAAGAAGTTTCCGAGCAACAATATAGCCTAATTTCACTGTGTATTCACCAATTGTTGAGTGGTTCCAAGTGAAGCTGTCATATTCAAACTCAAGTGGCAGTGGCATACTTCTTATACGGAACACATCCTCTACAATAAAAAGCTCATGCAATTTGTCTATTAACCATTGCCGTTCAACCTGATGAATTAAATCAGCCACAAGCATATGGTTCGGCATAACACCATCCAGAGGTTGAGGACAATAGGTTGGGGGTTTATTAATCCATTTATCATCCCATACATGGACTGAAAAGCCCGATCCAATTCTCCATCTTGAGCCCTTAATAATATTTTTCCTACCAGCCAAGAGACTCCTCCAAATGAATGATGGATTAGTCCCTACTGTAGCTTGTAGGAAATTTGAATTGTTAAAATATTTTGCTTTTAACAATCTGAAACAGAGGGAATTCTGGTTATGCATAAGACGCCAACATTGCTTGGCCAAGAGAGCCAAATTGATAGCTTCTAAGTCTCTAAATCCCAGTCCACCATCTGGCTTTGAGATGCACATAGAACTCCAATTTTTCTAGTGAATACGACGTCTTTAACTGCCATTACCCCACCAGTAATTCGCCACCGCCATATTCAACTCGTGTAAGAACGTCTTTGGAAACTTAAATACACTCATAAGGTATTGGGGAATGGATTGAGCAATGGACTGAATTAGGATTGATTTACCAACAATAGACAGAAATCTACAATTTCAGCCTCGAATCTTTACCAGCAATCGATTCTTGTTATATTGTAGCTCCCGTTTCTTTGATCTACCAAGCATAATTGGCAAACCAAGATATTTGTCCATTGCTAATATTCATCTTACTCCAAGCAATGCCATAATTGCTACCCTTGTATTTTCTTGTGTGTTGGAACTGAAGCATACTGAGGATTTCTCTATATTGATTTGTTGCCCAGAAGCAAGTTCAAACCTCTACAGAACATCCAGAAAGGCTGTGCAATCACTACTCTTAGCTCTAATAAATAATAAGCTATCATCCGTGAAAAATAAGTGTGAGATTCTCGAAGCATGTCGAGCAACAACAACCCCTTGAATCAGACCATTAGTTTCTGCTCTATGTAACAATCTTGTGAGTCCCTCTATACAAGGAAGAAAAAGATATGGAGAAAGAGGATCTCCTTGGTGAAGTCCCCATGTCGGATTAATTCTTCCATTGTGATTACCATTAACACTTACGGTGTAAGTTACTGTATGCACACACGTCATCACACGGAAAATCCATCGTTCAGAGAATCCCATTCCTCTCATAACTTCTTCTAAAAATTGCCATTCAACTCTATCATACGCTTTGCTTGAATCCAGTTTCAAAGCCGTATTAGAGTTATTTCCAGATCTATGGTTGGCCATATGATGGATGGTTTCAAAAGCAATCATTGAATTATCATAGATTTATCGATCCGGCACAAAAGCACTCTGTGTTTCACTGATTATCTGAGGCAAAATTAACTTCAACCTATTTGTGATTGCCTTTGTAATGATTTTCATGATTAAATTACAAAGGCTAATAGGTCTATACTCCTTGACAGTATTTGGATTAGCCACTTTCGGAATTAACACAATGGTAGTATGGTTAATATCCGGCAATGGTAATCCATCATTAAGAAATTGCAGTGCCATAGTTGAAACATCTTTACCAAGAACATGCCAAAATTTCTGATAAAAGCAACGATTCATGCCATCAGGACCTGGCGCTTTGCTCGGGTTCATTTGAAATGTGGCCAATTTAATATCTTCCTCAGAAAAATCCTGGTCTAACAAGTCTCTTATCTCATTAGTAATTCTAGTGCCAATAAGATTCGAGATGTGTTGAATATTGAAATGTCAGGATTATCTGAAGTAAATATGGATTGATAATAATCCAAAATCACCATTGTGATCTTTTCCTCATCTGAAAAAACTTGGTTGGCATCATCTGTTATGCTACTTATAAAACTTGTACGCTTTCTATGTGTAGCCGTTGAATGGAAATATTTTATGTTTTTATCCCCATCCCTTAGCCATAAATATCTTGAGCGTTGACGCCACATCATTTCTTATTGTTTGTAAAGCAAATCGAGATCCCTTTCACATTGTTTCAACAAACTACATTCTCCTCCTGCTTGCCCCTATGTATACAAAGAACTGTATTCCTTTTATTTCACAGCAATTTTTGTTCTAACATTGCCAAAAACTGATATGTCCCACTGATTCAATGCCTTGTCGCATGCTTTCATTCGATCTTTAACACAATCAATGGCAGCCGAATTCCAACTTTGAGACACAACATTCTGAACATCTTCATGCTCTAACCACATGTTCTCAAATCTGAACTTTTCTTGCCCCGGAATTGATGATCTGGATGATTCAAAATATGTAAAGAAATTGGGAGATAATCAGATACAGAAGTCACAAGGTGTTCCTCAAAAGAGAAATTAAACATTTGCAGCCAATCCTCTGCCACCAAAAATCTGTCCAATCTCTCAAAAATCCGCTCCCCATCCATATATCTACTCCATGTCAAATTCGGCCCTCTTACTGGAATTGAGTGAAGCTCACAATCACTAATAGCCTGATTGAAATTATCCATTTGTCATTGTGGACGTGCTGCTCCTCCCAATTTTTCATCCAAATTAGCAATTTCATTAAAGTCACCATAACAAACCCAAGGAAGCTGTGATCGTGCCTTCAAAGAATGAAGTAATTGCCATGAGTGCACTATGTTTGAAGTCACCGGATTGCCATAAAAGCATGTAAAGCGCCAAGGGGATTGTCCTTGCCAATTCACCTCAGCATCAATATGATTTATAGAATAGCATAGTATATTAATAGATAACTCAAAAGACCAAAGTAAAGCCAATCCTCCACCCCGACCAACACAATTCACACTGAAATAATGTTCAAACCCAACTTTTGTCTTCAACCATTCCATCTCTCCTGAGTCCTTTTGGTTTCTGATAAAAATACTATAGATGGCTTATTTTGCTTGACCAGGTCAACCAAGATATGAATTGATCGAGGTACCCCAAGTCCCCGACAATTCCAGCATATGAGATTCATACGTCTAGGCGAGGAGGGCTCAATAACCCCTTCCTCACCAATATTGGGACATCAGAAAGATTCTTCTCAATAATTCCATGGTCTCGAAGCTTCTTCGATGTCAAAGAAGAAACTCCTTCATCAGTATCTACCCCTCTTTTAGACTTCAAAGTTACGTTAATATTACTTTTATTAGTTTATATTATAATTGGGTTGGGTCCATAAGTACCAAAAAGTCTTCAACTTTATTTTAAATTAAAATGGTGAAAATAAATATTTATAAAAATATTAAATTTAATTAACCATCCAAAATCCAAGTTCACATCAAACCGAATATGGCTCTTATCGGCAACTACTTGGGAAATTTAATTTTGGAAACGTATAACAAGTTCATCATCAACATAATAGGGAAACGACAGTTTTTGATATGGCCATCCGATATATTTAATAAGTTGCTGAACAAAATTTAAAATGCATGAATAAGTTTCAATCCATGGGCGTCCATTTAGACAATTGCACAAAAAGCAATACCAGGACAGCTGACTTCCAAATTGTGGACCAAGGAATACCATATTTTCCTTTTCCGAACAACCCTTTGATAAATGGCCAGAAGTTGAGCACCACCCACATACTACACAAGATCTCTCCCAGCCCTGACCCAACACCACCAGTAGCTGCTGCTGGTTGCAACCCAAATACCCACATTGCGAGTGCTGTCAAGTGAACCAACAATAAACTTGTGCCAGGCACGAAAATTGGGGATTTATCAAATACAAACCTTCCTACTTTATGATCATCGTCAAAAGTGAATTGGGTTTTCTGTGTTATGTCGAAAACAGTTTCACTTAATCCTAAATTTTTAAGCAACATGGTTAAAAATGCCAACAACATGGAAGAAGTTGTTGTTATTCTCTCCGCTCTGTGACCATTCCACCATGCTCGCAGTGATTTGCCAAGCAGAAGATATAGAGCCAAGAACTCTAGCTTGTTCATCACGAAGATAAAAATAGGAACATAAACGATTGGTTCTTCTACCTACACAAGAAACAACAAATTACCAATAATGAAATATGCATAGATTGCCACCAGATATCTCATCTAGTGGTAGATTGATGAACTCTTAGTACTAGTGACTAGATTCAATCCTTAGCAACTCCAAGTAAAAAAAAAAAAAGATATGCATAGATTGATTGGCTTATTATCCTTTTTTTCCCCTGAATTATGGGGCTAAGGGCATTTTCCCCCAAACTAAAATCAATACAATTTGCTCCTTAAACTTCCAAAATTCAGGACAAATTGCCCCTTTCATCAGGATAAAATGTTTTGAATTTGGAAAGTTTAGGAGACTAACTGTCTTGAATTTGAAAATTCAGGGAGCAAAATGTCATAATTTGAAGCTCAGAGGCAAAAAGGATAATAAACCCAAACATTAAAATTGATTAATTTGCTAATTCTAAACTATTATATACCTTAGGTAAGAAAGAGGTGTTGGTGATGATGCAGTAGGCAGAGAGCAGCATATAGCAAACATCTGGAATGGAGCTAAAACCCCAGAGGGTAAAAGAAAAATAGGCTAAAGCCTGCCTAAAATGGAGCTTGGAAGTAAAAAATAAGATGGGACCACGTTTGCTAAAGAAAATTTCAGAATGGCCTATATTCCATCTCTTCGTTTGGGTCATAACGTCAAGCGCACCTTGTGCAGCATATCCCATAAATGCTGGTGGGTTGAGCCTCAAAAAAGTTGATTTCCAACCCAATTTATGAGTTCTTAATCCTGTTAGAGTATCTTCTGTAACAGTTTCGTATGCCAATCCCACCTGAAATTATTGGTCGCATTCACATCAATGTCCTCCCACTCGTCTCATCAATAATATGAAATTACTTTTGTGATGTTAGAAATTTGAATTACCTCTCTACCCCAACTCGTATTATTTTCATAGTTACAATCGGCAACTTTGCTAGCTGAGTACTCAATGGTGCTTGGCATATTACGTCCAAAACATTGTCCTTCTGAACCAGATAAAATTGAAGCCACCGATTTACAAAACTCCTTTGAATTTCCAAATCGTTCTTCTAATTTTTGGTAATCCTGCAGTGGTTTTCCTGCTTATATTGAAAAAAATTAAAAGTCTTACTAATTAAAGAAACTTTATACGATGTAGTAAGTAGCCAATATGCATATCAATAATTCTTTTTGCCCCACCAAAGTCTGCCACCAAATCTTACTCCATAATGTGTCACTAAGTTTAGCCCCATTTCAATAATAAAAAAATTTAATGAGTAAGTACCCAAATATATATATACTAGCAAATACATGTGCGTTGCGCGTATCTTAATGATTTGTAAAATATATAAGAATTAAAATAATATAAATATAATAAATAGCATATTAATTTGTAATATAATATGAAAAATTAATCTCTATAAATTATATAAAATTAAAAAATTCAAATCCAAATAAAATAAGTATATAATAAATATTATATGCTTAATAATCTATGAAAATAGCTCTCATTCTAATCTTTCTCACTTCAATCATTTTGTTGGTAGTATTTTATAAGTTTAACAAAGTTCGTCTTCGTCATCAAATGTGACTAATGAAAAGTCATCTCCCTCAATATATTTATTTTAGATTTAATATAATTAAGTATTGTCACTAAATATATTTCTTTGTAAAATTTTAAAATTTGGTCATTTGTAATTTGTGTTTTTTATTATATATACTAATAATTATAACTTTTTTTAATTTTAATATATATGTACATAATACTTCATCATTTCATAAATTTTATAAATACTAAGTGGTTTACTCTATTTTGAATAATGAAAACTTAAACATTACATTAATAATAATTATAAAAAATACAATAAAACTCGAGATATTAATGTTGTATTTTTATTTGTATAATATATTCAATGGTTAAGGTTATTGAAAAACTATAGAGATATCAAAACAATTATAGTGTTATAAATTAATTAATCATTATAGAATATTAAATATTTAATTAATTAGGAAATGAGATATGTGTCAACATTTTAACCCGCTTGTGAAGTCTAAAAACTCCACCGACGGTATATACCAAATAATAACTCATAAATGATAATAGTTATACAATCTATGCAATAAGCCCTCTTATTCTCAATTTTGGGACAATTTAGCCCTTTCAAGTACCGTTTTGTCCTATTTTGTCAAAGTTTGATGGCTACTTTTATCTTCTATGTCAAAGCTCGAGGGCTAATTTTTCTATCGATTTGGAGTCATTTGTTTCTTTTATTTCATGTGGCCAAAGTCCATTCAATTGTCCATTTGGTGATACTTTGAGGGTCATTTTGTCTATTAAGTCTCAACAAATTCATTAACTTTATTAGTAAACTTTTATCAATAATAAAGGTTAAAGGTTATAAAAGAATACTTTGACAATATCAACAAATTATGTAATCTTACATTGAGTAACTTCTTGTCAATAATGAATAGTTCCACTTTCCTTTACTATAAACAAATCTAATAAGCGAATTACATCTCTAACAATTCAGTAAGTTAAACAATATATAATTTTAATGACTAACTCTTTTTTTACAACTGATTGTATAAGTAAATAATTTGAAATTTTAGATATTAAATATTCGTAAAAGAATATAAGTATAATTTTTCCTTTTTGAACTGATATTAATGAGAAGTTGAAAAGTCATGCAATGGTACATGTGGGTTCGAACTCTATAACCCCACCAGCTACCCCAATTGTTGTAAAATAAAACGAAAGAGAGATTGAGATTTGACATCTTTCTAATGTTTTTCATCAAATCAATAATAAATGTTACTAATTTACTAAAAGATCTATAGAACTTATTTCCTAAAAAAAAAACTATAGAACTTATATATATAAACATATAAAGTATTAACAAATTAGTAACCTTACAGATCATCTATAAGAAATGTTACCAATTTTTCTATCCAAGATTACTACAAAGCTACATTGAAAACCAAAAAAGTTATAATCTATCAATAAATTCAATAATCTTATATCCTAAAATATAATTTCATTTCATCAATATTAAAGGTACTAAATTTTCTTATTTAAAGTTATTAAAAAGCTTTAGATTTTAAATTAAATGTTACGATTAGTAATAATGAAGATTACCAATCTTCTTACATAAGATTATTGAAAAAGCTATACTGATTATGAAAATGCTATATTGTTATCAATAAATTCAATATTTTAGTTTCCTTTCGTCAATAATAAAGGTTTCATTCCATCAATAATAAAGGTAATTACAAATTTTGTTCTCTGATATTAGCAAAAACTTTAAATAGGTTTTATCAATAAATTTAACAAACTTACACTCTCAGTAAGTTTTGTAACTTTTCATCAATAATGAAGAAGCTTACTATTTTTCTTATTTAAAGTTACTAAAAAAATTGCAATGGTTACAAAAAAGTTTGAGGTGCTATTATTTGATTTTGTAATCTTACATTGGTTACCAATTTTCACATCTAATAAGGTTACTGAAAAAAACTATAAAGGTTATAAAAAAAAAATTTAGGTTATAACTTCAATGTTAATAACTTCTAAAGCTTTTTAATTTTTTTTAAAATGAAGCTTTTATTTTTATCAATTTATTCTTTTTATTTAACTTCAACTTTATTGTACATGTTGTATATGGAGTAGTATGTTTTTTTTATTATTATACTGAAAATCACGAAGATTTTCAACATGTTTTATTCTTATTATATTGTCATTCTAATCCCACACCACAATGCTAATTTCATAATTTCAAATTTTTATGAAATTGTAACTAAACCTACAATGTAAAGAAGTATAAAAGTAGGTGTACAAATTGGTTTGAAAATTAACATTTTCCTAATTATTAATTCATAGGTGTTTCTTTGGCCATTGAGAAATTGAATTTTCTCCAAATATAACAAACAAAGAACTTTTTTTTGTTAATGTCATCACTCATTGAGTAGAAGAAAAAAAAAAAGAAGTTCGTAAATCCTAATTGATTAACTCATTTATTTAACTTCTCTTAATTAACTAAATTTATTAACTTCAAGAGAACAAAATTTGTTTTAAATATCACTTCTAGTTCCATACTTATTCTATCCTACTTTATAATTTCTTAATTATTTATCTATACTATAAATAAATCTGTTAAAATAAAAAAATTTACCAAAAAGAAATAACCGATTAGAACTAACTTTTAGGCAGTTTTCTCTATGACTTTTATTCTCCACCCTTTCCCTCTCCTCTAGCATTCTAATTCTCTTTT